>MU858254.1:0-62237 GCA_033297075.1 Rhypophila decipiens | reverse complement strand
CCGACCCCTCGGGTCCTCGGGTCCTCTCTGATTGGCCGTGTTTCCTTCAAGTGGGCTTTACAGGCTGGTCCTGACTAATTGGTCCTATGGTAGGGCAGAGTGGGGTAACTTGTTGCCTGAGGCAGTCACGCCTGATATACTGCGTCAGGTCATGAAAACTAACTTATTTACAAAACCTCAAATCTATTTAAGTCTATAAAGTCTATTAAAGGCTAACGAAATAGAATTAGCTTAAGTCGTCTTTAAAATTCGGTCGACTTGATTTAGCTTGAATTAACTTGTTTTGCTTAACTTGTTTCCGTCCTTGGATGAGGCAGGCGGTAATACCAACAAATGAAAGACATCCCTAAACCACCTCCTGGTCTTGGAACTCAACCCCTTCAGCATCAACAACAGTCCACTCGTTCTGGGCTGTGCCCTCCAATACGATCCGAAAAGTCCTCTCTGCTCGAGTAGATCCATCGTCCGCCATGGTATAATCCTGCGAATAATCCCCCTCGAAGTCGGCCTCGCCTGCCCCATTGAGACATCGGATCTTGACGGTCACATCTAACCGATCAGGACCACTCGCCCCTGCTGTCGCAGCAGGAGTCACTTTATAACTGGCAGCCGCAAAGACCCTGCGACCCGGCAGCCGGTTTACTCCGCCGATATGATACGTGAAGTTGCTGATCGGTGTGGCCATGTTATGATAACCTCTCGGTCCTGGGCCTGGAAACTCGGCCCATTGGTCGGTCGCAGCACGGTCGATCTCGGCGCCTCCGAGGGTAAGTGTTCCACCGTTGGGCTCGAACGCGAGGTCGAAAATGACGGCACTTTCTTTTGCGTTCCTGTTGGACATGTATGACCGCATGTACTCGTGGAAGTAATACCAGGGTACGCCTGGCAGGTGGACTTGGAAGTATTTTGGGTCCAGTTGCAAAGCAAGCGGTCGGAACGGTGGCGGGGATGATGGGAAGGTCAACGGGGCAGATTTCGACGCTTCTTCTGCCATGATTGTGGTAAGCTATGTCTCAACCGCGGGGTGGTTGCTGGATAGTACTTGCGGTGATTACCACGGAAAGTTGAAGTCCAAAAAAGAAAAAGAAAAAAAGAGCAGATGGAAAATTTACATCGGACCTATATACGGGTTTGTCAGGCTCTCGTCCAGTGACTGATTTCTGCCCGAACTGCCTCACGGCGGCGATTTAATGCACACACAGCCATGTTGTCCTCACGGCGGCCTCTCGTTGCCCGAAGGGCTTTGTACCCAACGGAATAGAGCAGAAATTTCAGCCCCGAAAACTAGCATCTTCCGACACCGACACCGCCCGTCTGGCGCAACCTGACTTCGCTTTGAGGCCTCCTCAAAGATCTTTGCAAGAGGTCCAGGGTTAGGGTTATGCATGAGATGATTGTATTCACTAGACGTTTTCTGCAGTTATAAGTCATATTCTGGGTCTATTTCTATTATATACACCGAGGTACCTAAGTACCTCACATATCCACCGATATAGTACCATCAAATCTCCACTGTACATGTGCACCATTTCTACGTCTCCTCTCACTTAATCTACCACCCATCTATCTAATTCACGACCAAAGCGACCTACTTTCCTGGCCTCCATTACAGGCCATTCGCCGCCAGGAAATCCGTAATCTCCTTGAACGAACCCGCCGCGTTGGCCGCAAAGTTCAACCCGTGGCCCGCACCCGGCCAGACCGTCGCCTTGAAAGCCTTGGCCTGGTTGAAGACGGCGTCGACGGCCGGGTGTTCGAGGCCGTACTGGTCGCACTTTGACGTGCAAAAGATAAAGTCGTTCTCGCCCGTGAGGATCATGGCGACGCCTTTGTAGCCCGCCGGTGGGGCATTGGGGATGGAAGAGGTGAGGACCTCGATGATGCCGAAGGGTTGCTTGGTTTTTTCGACATAGGCGACGACGGCGGGGTCGTAGTTTGGCTTTTTGAAGAAGCTGTTATGGTGGATTTGTTAGGTGGGTCCAGGAAAAGGGGAACAGGATGAGGGACTTACGTCGCGGCGATGGGGTACTGGTCTACTGGGACTAGGTAGCCCTTTATGATCGCTGTGGTTAGTGTTTGATGTGTGCGATGAGGAATGGCCAGATGTCTTGTCTCACAGTATCATATTTTCCCCAAACCAAAGGCTTCACCCCCTTGGCGATGCGGAAATCTTCGGCGCCAAAGGTCGCTTTGGGGTTCTGGATGCTCTGGTTGAAGCCGTAGCCAGTGAGGATCAAGCCGTCTGCTAGCGTAAGATCATCCGCAACCGCTTGAGCAGCAATGTTGCTGCCGATGCTGTGGCCGACCAGGACAACGGACTTGGGCTTGCCCACACTGCCGACGTATTTACCGGCCTTGACCAGCTTGGTCAGCTCGGTCAAGACGGCGGCTTGGTTGCTCAGTTGGGCGTAGTAGCCCGACACCACGCTCGACTCGCCTTGGCCAATTCGGTCGTAGTAGAAGATGGAGTAACCCTGGCCAATGACCCAGTCTACGAAGCTGTATTTGCTTTTGTCGAGGTTGGGGTCCCAGTAGCTTGACAAGGGGGGCAGATATTAGCAATGTGGCGAGGTGGTGTTTGTACACTGAAGAATTTACTCACGTTCTATCGAACAAGCCTCCATGGGTTGCAACAAGGACAATGTCCTTTTTCGAACCAGCACTCTTGGCAGGGGTGCAAAAGGTAGCACCAATAGTGAAATCACGCGAGGTAGTGTTTACCCCAGTGATGACAGGGGCCCGGGCGGCGTCATCCCTGCTTCCGGCGATGGTGACGAAGTCAGCGACGTCGAGGTTGTTCTTGAAGGGCAGTCCGAATACAAGGTTGGTCGATGTGATGGAGACGGGAATCTTGTAGTTATTGCAGACCTTGGCGTTGACTCGAACGGTAGGAGTTGCATCAACTTGGCCCGAGAAGGCCGCTGCGGAAAGGATCAGGGCCTGCTGGAGAATGTTGAAGTTGCGCATCATAGAGGTTCAGGTCTTGGGTGCTTTTCATAAGGTTGAGTTGTATTGATATAGAGACGGAAGATGTGAACGATCAAATGGTAATGGTGGTTTAGTTTTATATATCATCTGCTGATAAGGGTGACATCCTTTTCATGTTTATATCCCCGACTTGTTTCTGCGTCAAGTTCGGGTTGATCGGATGTAGCCTGTTCTTGCCTCTCCTGAACGCAAGATTTGGAATTCGGAATATGAATCGAATACGGCTACCCTGGTCTAATAGTCAGAACTAGGAGTACTAGAGGTGCTCAGCCTCTTTCTGCGTATTGACCTCCACCCTTTGAGTCGGTCAGCTGTCATTCGATTATTTGACTTGATGACATTGTGCCACTCAACGCGTTATACAATGCAGTCTAACCAAAGATGCTACAGGTGCGTATCTTCGTATTGCGTATAGAGTTGTCAGCATGAGCATCGTTCGCTGACTTATCCCCCTTTGGCCCGTATGCACAGACCAGAACTGTGACGGCGTCCTTGACAAGTTGTGGGAGGGCGGACGACTCAATCAGTGCCTTCGTCGCTTCCAGGTTCCTTCGAGTGGCCCGCAGGTTATACTCGGCAAGTCCTCAGCGGTACGACAGCGCACAGTACTCGCCCGTCTGGCCAGCTGTCTCGCAGAGCCTGACCAATCCGTTCCCGACGTCAAGCAGTCGCGTCGGGAGAGGCCTCGCTCTGTCCTGAGAGCGCCTTTAATGGCCAGGGGGCTTGTAGAGTAGAAACCATAGTTGAAACTGCGTCGAATGCGAGCCGAACGAGACGACGACCGGTTCCCCTGCGACGGATGTTATCAGGACGGTTTTGACTTCGCCGACGGTCGCAGAATACCGATCATGAACATTGCTGATTAGCGTGCAGAATGGGCAGTTTTGGACTGCTAGTTTTTTGACAGATCGGATTGAGATTGGGATGATGAGTTCTTCAGCTTCGGTATCGTCACCTCCGGAGCGGGGTGAGAGATTCCGACAGCGGGGCAGGTGCCGTCTTCTGCGGACTTTGCCCCGCTGAGTCCGAGATGGCCGAGAATGTTGGAGAGAGCCATGGTGTGGTAGTAGACTTTTTATGCTACGGCGCTTCGTCGCTGAAACTATAGACGGAGAAAAGCTGAACGGAAGATGGCTGACGGTGTAACCATAGACGCGGAGTTGGCCATCCGCACTTCCGCAACCGACTGCCTGGGTCCGCAACGCGAAGATCTGGGTAAATATCTCCCAAGCGCGCCAATCATCACCAAACGAACAGTTTATTGGACTATCCGAGCAGAAATAAAAGATGTTGGACACGCTCAACTAGACGCCATGACCCGGTTCTCGAGTACCCGCGTCAGATCCCCTTTCTTGGCCCTCACGACAGCTCCTGCTCGACATCGTCCATCACCACAACCAAGGCCAAAATGAAGCTCTCGTCATTCTTGCTGTCGCTACTCTCGGCAAGTGGAGTATGCGCTCAGCTTCAGCAGATCACCAACTTCGGCTCTAACCCCAGCAAAGCCAAGATGTTTGTATACACGCCAGCCAATCTTCCCATGAAGCCGGCCATCGTAGTCGGGGTGCACTACTGCACTGGGACAGGTCAAGGATACTACAACGGAAGTCCCTACAAGCGTCTTGCCGACCAAAAGAAGTTTGTGGTCATCTACCCTGAATCGCCAAACTCGGGCGGTTGCTGGGACGTCTCCTCGCGAGCGACACTGCGTCGGGACGGCGGGGCGGATAGCAACGCCATCGCCAATATGGTTCGATATGCGATCACAACGTACAAGGCTGATCCGAACAAGGTTTTCGTGATTGGCGAGTCGTCGGGTGGTATGATGGCTGTGTGTCTTGCTCCCTGCTCCCTACTCCCTAACCCCCAAGCCTACCGTATCATGGCCACTAACGACGCGATCAACACAGAGCATCCTAGCAGCCGCCTACCCAGACCTCTTCGCAGCAGTGATAAACTACTCGGGCGTAGCAGCAGGCTGTTTCTTCACAGACTCGGTTGCAGGCTGGAACGGAGACTGCTCAGGCGGTCGGAGGAATCTCACGGCCGAACAATGGGCCAACTATGTGTTCGACGCATATCCGGGATATAACGGCACCAGACCACACATGCAGGTCTACCATGGGAGCGTCGATACAACCATTGCGCCGGCCAACTATAATTACTCGATTACGCAGTGGACGACTGTTTTTGGGTATCCCAAGTTGCCGATCCAGGAGATTGCGAACAAACCCGAGGCGGGATATACCACGCAGGTATTCGGCGAAAAGCTGACTGGCATTTATGCCAAGGGCGTGGGCCATGGTGTGCCAGTGCATGGGGATGAGGATATGAAGTTTTTTGGTCTCTAAGGACAGAGTCGTACCATGCTATCTATGTATATATGGATAACACGTATCATACCGTATAGTCCAGGACATGTACTGTATTTCCTTGAACAAGCTATAGCTTGATTTCAAGACTCAAGTCATTGATCTGATTGTACACCCACTATATCAGCACAAAGTTTGGGCAACACTTTCACAGCGAGGGGAAATAGCAAGGACAACGTCTGAGTCGCTTCGGTAGCTCAGCGGTTATGAATCTGCCCCCTCGCTGCCGACAACATTCCGCCACCAACATTCCGACAGCCCATGGGTTCGAGTCCGACAACGAACAAAACTCCAAACCCATAGAATCAATTTCTTCAAACACTTTAGAAAAGGCGTAATAGCCGTTTCCCAAGGGTCCCTCTTCGGAGGGGCTTGGAGCTTTTGTAATTTTTTGCCGACTAAACCTTTTTTTTTCTTTCGCTGTTATTCTTTGCTAAAACGCAACACAAGGTATACCGTCATTGCCAGTGCATCTGAGAAAGAAAACCGGGAATGGACTTTAGCTGCATCGTCAAAGTATCTACAAAGGTTGAGTGATTGTATTGCTCTGCTCGTACAACTGGAATCAAAGTCTCATTGACAGATACAAAAGGAAGAAGAAATTCAATTGAACGCCCCATGGCATGCTCATCCCCGACTCCTCTCAAACCGAAGCCGGTCATACCTCAGCACACTCTGCATCAAGACCTCGGCGCCAATCGCACAATCCTCGGGGCTGGTGTATTCCTCCGGGTGGTGACTGACCCCATCTCTGCTCGGCACAAAGATCATACTTGTGGGACATCTCCGGGACGCATACACAGAGTCATGGCCCGCTCCACTAACCATGTCCCTCACTAGCCTCTTATCTCCCGTAACCGCCTCCCCGGCTTCCCGAACGATGGTTATACAGTCTTGGTGAAAGTGCGTCGCCGGGGAGTCACTGTCTTTCCGCCATGACACTGAGAGGTCAAGTCCCTTTGTCATGTCCCGGGAGGCTATCTCTCGAAACGACTGTTGCAGCTGGGTCTCGATGGTATCGAGTGTGCCATCCTCAGGTGCCCGAATGTCGAGAGAGAACTTCACCTTGCCTGGAATGGTATTGACGCTCCCAGGTGAGAGAGATAGAATCCCTGAAGAGGCGAGGGCTGAATGGTTAGATGCGATTTCGTGTGAATGCGAGATCATACGGGCAGCGGCGAGGAGGGCATCGGCTCGGGCAGAAAAGGGCGTCGTCCCGGTGTGTGCTTCTATCAACATCAATCCTCATATGAGCAATCTTACTCCTGTATCAGGAAAAGTTCAAGAATGATCTCACCTCGCCCCGTAACTTCAATCGTATACCACCGATACGCCTGCACGCCGCAAACAACGCCAATTCTTTGCTTGCTCGCCTCCAGAATCGGCCCTTGCTCGATGTGCAGCTCAAAATGGGCAGCCATGGGGTTGGCCTCATAACTCGCCGGCAGGGTTCCGAGGTATCCGATCCGTTCGAGTTCTTCTTTCATTGTCGCCCCTTTACCGCCAACTTCTCTCAGTTCATGCGCCTGATGGAGCGGAATCTCGCCTGCCCAGACGCCCGAAGACACCATGGATATTGGGAACCGGGCTCCTTCTTCGCTAACATTTGTACCGTATGTTAGCATCAATACCTTATTCCATCAGTAAAACGAGCACTAACGAGAAAGTTTGGAAAAAGAGAGCCTCACTTGGTCCAATTAACCAAACCAACATCAAACGCCGTCTCAACGCTATTCTCTTCCAAAACCCGCAACATCTCCACTCCAGCAGTAATCCCCAGAATACCATCATACCGCCCCCCAGCAGGCTGCGTGTCCAGATGTGAACCGGCATATGTCGGTGCGCTCGCAATATCCGTCGCATGGCCGCTAATCTTCCCAGGCCTGATAGCAAAGATATTCCCCATAGCGTCGACCTTGACCACACACCCCAGCGAGCGAGTCGTATCAATGAACCAGTCCCGAACCTTTTTATCTGCATCAGACAACGAAAGGCGTGACATTCCTGTTTCTGTTTCGCTGAGAATTTCAGGAGTAGACAAGTGGTTGGTCCACGGTTTTCCCTTGCCCCATTGGCATGTGTGATGGAGCGTTTCCAGCAGTCGGGATTGATCGACCTTGAGATGCTGGGATAGAGAGCGAGGATCTAGTTCGTATGTTTTGAGGACTTTGCCTGCGCTGGAGCGATAAGCGGGTGAGGTGGACGAAAGGCGCTTTCTTATGTTGGTGATATTGGGCCGATGGAGATGGATAGCTGGGGCAGTAACAGCGAGGGAAAGCAGAGGGAGCGGATTAGTCCGGCTCCTTACCTTCGAAGACATGGCCTGGGAAAGCGGTGCCATGTTCAACCGAATGGGTTGCATCGAGGACGATGCATTCATTGAGCGTTTCAAAAAAGAATTCAGGTGATTATCATCGATGAGAAATGTGGTTATCTTGTCCCGATCTGCGATTTGAAGTTGGTGAGGGGCGGGGAGGACGGTCACGTGTCCACTCCTGTCATTACCCGCTGTGAAGCCATGTCTTTAATACGAGAGAGGTGATGTGGAAGAATGAGTCAAGAAAGAAGAGAAAGAAGGGAAAGAACATCTAGGGAAAAAAAATATATGCATTGGCTGGGAATCGAACCCAGCTCCCATCAGCAACCTTAGTTCAATGTGATGGATTCTACCACTAAACTACCAACGCCTTGAGGACTAGGGACTTTTGTCTGTTATTTGTGTTGTTCGTATGAAAGAACATATTATTACCGCTCTCATCCGGTCAGCTCGCTCCCTTGCTGCTTAAGCGAGAACCAAAGTACCATCTAACTTGAAGTTATCGGGTAACACAAGAATGGAGAATGTGGGAATCGGTGTTGCCTGGGATGGACTCACAGAGACGAACCTCAACATGTAACAGAGACCACCTCTTGATTATCCGTTCTGCTAAGTTGCTGCTGCTTTACCCGTTCGCCGAGGATTTGCGACCAAACCTCAATGAAGTTGGAGGGAGATTATCTCAGGCAGCAGCATCATCAAACCATGTCACTATTGGATGACTCTTGACTGTCCTCAAATCCGTCCTTACTCTCCTGATCGGGGAATAGCGCGCTTAAAGCAACCAACCGCGCCTGCCTATTTCTATTTCGCTCAGCTTGACCGACACTCTGCATTTAATCCAAACCTTTTTGCTGTCAACCAAGATTAAAAACTTGACTGAGCGCCAGTAGTTTAGTGGTAGAATTCATCAACCGAATTGGAACCCGGGCAACCGAGTCCCGCCTGATGAGACCCGCGTTCGATCCGCGGCTGACGCACTTCTTTTTTGTCTCCTCTTTAGTAATGCCATTTACATTCCATCACTTTTCTTGACCGGGTTTTCCCATTTCGTGTCGATACTGTGGAAGTCATTCATATAGGTTCACAGACAACTGCCGACCAGCCATGCATTGCAATCGTAAAAGTATTTTGAAGAGTATCATCAGTACCAAAGCAAGGTATATAGAAATACACGACGTTCAGACTAAACTACAAAACGCCTGTCATTAACACATTATAATACTTGTCCTGCCTGGTGATTGACTTCCTGCTTCATCTTGACCCAGCCAGGGAATACCACCAACCGACTCCCAAGAGTCAAGCGACCTAGTACGCGACTTGGGCATGCAAGCCATCCAACTCACGATCCCAGTTCCTGTGCTGAGAAATGGCATAGAAGAACTTCTCGAAGAATCCAGTGCAGCCCTTGGCAATGTTTACGGCATCCCTCAAGCCATCAGGCTTGATGTGTCTCATGGTAACAACACCATAGCTCTCATGAGCCTCTTCTGAGTCGGAAACAGTGACGGCCGGCAAAGCAATGCACTTGTTGACAAAGTCGACCGCCTCACCCGTGGCACCGATGGCTTTGAGATGGCCAAAGGCCTCGCGGACCCAGTGCTGAGCGCGACCATTGGTCGAAAGTGTGCGGATAGCATCCACGCCGCCGGGGATGAAGATGGCGTCGACCATGGTCGAGCGGTATCCCTCAAAGTGGTGGTGCGGTGTCACCGAGTGGAGGCCGCCTGCCGACATGACCTTGGCACGACGGGGTCCAATAACGAACGGTACGGCCATGGCAGCCGATGCGGCACCATACGCAGCATTGTATGCAACGGGGTCATATCCATCTGCAATCAAGATGGCGATACGACGCGACATGATGGTGGGCTTCTCGCCAGGGAACTCGAGCATGCTGATACCAGGTGCCTTGCGGCCATGGTTAGGTCGAGTAGCTTCCTTGGGAGGGTCGCCGCCAACCATCTCAGCAACGGTGGTTGCGAGACCGATATCGATGTCGGCAAGGCGGTTCACCATCCTTTCATAGACGACGGGGTCCTCGCAGTGGTCAAGCTCAAAAGCAAACGCATTGATGATGTGGTTCTTCTCGACCTGGGACATGGTGTTCCAGAAGAGCTGAGCTTGGCTGAAATGCTCCTTGAACTTGGCACTGCGAGCACGAGCCTTGAGTCCGGCCACCTTTTCGGCGTACTCGACGTAGGCTCCCTCCTTGACAGTCGCAGGTTTGACCGCGTCAAACCTGTTGGGATAGTAGTTGACGGTTCCGCGAGTAATGGTGTGTCGCAGCTGGCCGTCGCGGTTGAAGTTCATGACAGGGCAAACCGGGCGGTTGATGGGGAGCTCTTGCCAGTTGACACCCAGACGGGAGATCTGGGTATCGAAATAGCTGAAGTTGCGTCCCTGCAGGAGAGGGTCGTCGGAGAAGCCAATGCCCGGAACAACGTGGCTGGTGCAGAATGCGATCTGCTCGACTTGGGTGAAGAACTCATCGGGGTTCTTGTTGAGCTCGAGCTCGGCAAAGTAGCGAACTGGTACCAGATCCTCGGGCCAGATCTTGGTGGCATCCAGAATGTCAAAGTCAAACTTGTGCTCATCGGCCTCCGGGATGGCTTGGACACCAAACTTCCACTTGGGGAAGGCCTTGTTCTCGATAGCCTCCCACAGATCCTTGCGATGGAAGTCGGGGTCTTGGCCAGCCAGCTTCAAAGCTTCGTCCCAGACGAGGGAGTGAACGCCAAGTGTTGGGGTGTAGACAAACTTGACAAAGTGCCTCTCTCCCTTGGCGTTGAGCAGTGTGAAGGTGTTCACGCCGAATCCCTGCATCATGCGATAGGAGCGGGGAGTAGCACGATCACTCATGGCCCACATAAACATGTGTGTGGCCTCGGTGTGGTTGAACTGGAAATCCCAGAAGTTGTTGTGGGCGGTTTGTGCCTGGGGGACCTCGTTGTGTGGCTCGGGCTTGGCGGCGTGGATGACATCGGGGAACTTGATGGCATCTTGGATGAAGAAAACGGGAATGTTGTTTCCGACGAGATCCCAATTGCCTTCTTGGGTGTAGAATTTGATGGCAAATCCACGAACATCACGGACTGTATCTGCGCTACCACGGCTCCCAAGCACCGTCGAGAAGCGCACGAAGACTGGAGTCTCTCGTGAGGTGTCTGTGAGAACTGGGGCAAATGTCAAGTCTGAGGGTGATTCGAGGACTCTGAAGGTTCCAAAGGCGCCAGCACCACGGGCGTGGACGACACGTTCTGGGATTCTCTCGTGGTCAAATCGCATAATCTGGAGTGCTTATATCAGCAACCAGGTCGTGGTAGAAACCAATTGAAGGATCCTAACTCACCCTCTCTCGTGCAAAGGGATCCTCCAACAAAGCGGGACCTTGCTTGTCCTGGCTGGTGACCTTGAGCCAGTCGTCGGCTGAGGACTGCTTGACACCATAGTCCGTAGTCAGACGGTCCTTGTCCGAGATCTCCTTGGTTTCCTTTGCCAGGTCGTTGCTCTTGTCTCCCTGGCTGCCCATGACGGCCTGTTGCGCCTTGGCGACGATGTTGGACATGGTCACGATATTGGATGGTACTACTCAAAGGGTAGTTTGTTATTGGACGGTCGAGAGAGTTTGCGTTTGTTCAATGACTGATGTCCGACACAGATTTTGTTGAGGAAGAAGAATTCTTGAGGAGCAAATTGTTTTGTAGTGCCAGTCGGTGCTCAATTCCTTTTGTATGCCTATCACAAAAGAAACATCAAATCCATGACGTCAGGAGAGCGAATCGCCCCTCGTCGCTGCCCGTTCATTTCATTACGATTTTACGACTTTGTTACACGAGGCAAGGGGGGGAAAGAGGTCCAGTTCCCCGCATTGGGATCAGACCAGGCACATCTTTCATTTCCTTCGATGCCGTAACAGAAGACGATCTTCACGAACACAGCAGCGATGAAAAGTGATTCCCCGGGAAGGAAAACTTCATTGTGCCTGCATCGAGGATGCCATTGTGGTCAATGGTGATGTCATGTGCGGAGACTCTAGCAGATACTCCACATTTATTCCCGGCCCAGTGCGGTTGTCCATCAAGGTGCTTCACCCAATGTTTCTTGTTCAAACAAGCATACAACAAGCTTTTGCGTTTTATTTTAGCTCGCAGAAACTCGTTGTAGCTTCTCTCCACCACTGATAATGATCCTTTTGCTAATCGCATCCGTATCATGGCAAATCGCATCCTAGAACCACACGTGGAATCACCGTATTCTCGGCGGTAATGACCCGAAACGCCAAGAGGTAGGTTCGGGATGTGGGGCCGCATCGGACACGAACCCAAGCTGTTGATGTCATTGGCGGGGTACCGTCGCGGAGTAAATACTCCGGACCTTTACGGATCTCCGACACCCAGTGTGTGTTAACGCCGGCCATGAAAATGTCAAATTCCACAAGTGCTGATGTGAGAGTTCGATGGCTAGAAATGTCCTGTATTTGACCGAGAGACCTTGTAGAAACGGCCGTCAGTGGAGATCCTTATTTCAAGGTGCTTATCACCGCCGCACCCTATTCCAACTCCTGCACACTCAAGCGGGTAGGCTTAAAGCTTAACTTGATGTGGTCAATTCTGTGTGACAAAAATACAAGCCAATTGACATGGGAGAGGTACAAAAACAAGCCCCTGGATCAAAAAAACAACGAAAACAAATCCGCTCACCCCTGCCCCTCAAACTCAGGGCCAAGTACTCTGCTCATCGACCATGACCTAAGACTTGACCTTTCCCTGTCTCTTCAGGGTATACTGATACGAATAGTGACCCTTGATATCGCCCGCCATGATCCTCAACGCAATGACATTGTTCGCATCATGTCCCTCCTCGACCATGGCCGCCTGAACGGCCAAATCCGCATACTTCTTGGCCAACCGGTCCATGCCAATGTAGTTGTAATTCAGCGCTGCGTACTCGTAAGCATCCGCCAGCTTGACCTGCAATCGTTCCTGAGACACCAGATCCAGGAATCTAGCGATCAACTGCGGCGTGACCTTTTTGCTGTCGTGATTCTTCAGCTCTTTGAACAACGAGTTCAGCTCTTCCAGTCGGGCATCCGCCTTCTTGACCGCCTCGGCGTCTCCTCCATGGGTGCATGCCTGACACGGGCAAGGTTTGTTGAAGCCCCTGTGGTTCTTGACCCAGAGAGACCGATCAGGGCGGGGAATGAACGGGTCGATATAGGCAACAGTAAGTTCATCTCCCGGATTAATCCGCCTGGCGACGACAGTCCGCATCGTCAACCCACCATCGATGTACCACGCCACATTAGGCCGGCAATCATGCGGCAAAAGATTATTAATCTCGGGAAAGTTGAGGATATGCTTGGAGTGCATCTCGGGGTTATAGTTGTACCCGAGATCATACTCAAACGGCGAAGACAACATGACCGACTCGATAGACCGCTCAACCGACAACGGACCAAGCGGTTTGCGCTGCTTGTTGAATTTCGCCTGCGTCTCGTCGGGGAGATACCTGACTGCTGTATCCAGAATCCGTGTGCGTTCTTTGCGGCGCAAAACATCAAACACATCCTTATGGACGACCAAGGCCGGAGTCCATGACATGACGGGTTTTCCTCGCCGAATGGCTTTCTTCGCTTTGAGGGCGGTTCCACGGTCAGGCAAGTCGACCGTCTCAAATGTCCCGTCTTCTTGCTGGAACTTGTTGTCGGCCTTGTTGAAGGCGTCCTCTTGCCGCTCGACCTTTTGGTAGTCTTCCATGGTGGTCACCATGACCATGCCCCGCCCGTTGGCTAGTCTTCGGTTGGTGAAGATGCAGAACTTGTCGGCGCAGACCTTGGAGTACCACCATCCGTCTACAGGCGGCACGAGGGCTCCTGAGCCGGCTGCTGGGGCAGTGGCATTTTCCGAGTAGACGGTCTTCTTGTTGATTTCTTCGTAGGCGAGGCCTTCCTTGGATCCGCCCTTGGGGGGATCCGCTTTCGCATCGGACTCGGCGAGCACGCCCTGGGTTGAGAGGAGCCCGAGCACTAGGATGCGACCGAGGGAGGATGCGCCCCAGGTCATGGCGGGCAACAGAGAGGGGTTCGGGTTTGACAGAGGAGTTGTAGGTAGCGGTGCCCCGAAGATGGACTGGAAAAGGTGATATGTCAACAAATAGGTAAACAAAAAGTCATCGACTGCATCCACCAAGTCGACTTGGCTCGAATGTTGATGGTGACGTCTAAAGAAGTATACGCCCAAACTGACACATGGACACGATTTAGGCAACGTGGCCTAGACGTGAGAGACAAGAAACTGCATCAGGTTGTTCATATCGGACATGCTAATTTACTGCTTGTTCCAGAATGCCCTCTGGAAGAAGCCCAGAATTTACCCCACGACACCCAAAATGATTGGCATCTGCAACTGCCTAAATGTTGCCGGCTGCTGGTTACCAATAGGGTGTTTATCCGGGGTAGTGCACATGGGGTGGGAGCGTGATTGATGGTTCGGTGGACAGTTGACGGGTAAAATGGCTGGACGTAAAGGTATTGCCGGCGCGTGTGTCTTATCTGGTATGGTGAGGTGCCATCAGATAGATCTTGACAACATTCTAGAAAGCGGCTCGGCGAGACTTCCGGACAAGCTGACTTCAGTTCTCCATAACAATAACAAACGCATGGAGTGATGGTTATAACAGTAAAAGGTGCTGACACTTCTATCTATCTGGTCTAGATGATTCAGTGTTTCTGCTTCACAGAGACAAACTGGTGACATGTATAATAAGAAATGCATGGAAAATGGCAGGGTCCGCCATCAGATGAAAAGCTTTCCACCATGATACTTGACGCTTCTGGCATAGGTCTTGGATCCCTCCGTGACCTTTGCATCAACCTCAACTCTCTGCGGGAACCCCTCAAAGGACTTGGCGTATGTGGCAACAGAGTGAGCGACGAGCTGAAAAGGGTCAAGGTTAGCAGTCTGTCCAAGGAGTGGAAGAAATGAAAAGAGCATACCTTGGCATTGACCTCCCAAGCGGTCAAGTTCAAGTTGGAAACATCATCACACAGCTGATGATAGCACGGATCGTACCAATCGCCCTTCTTGCCGCCAAACATCTTCTCCTCCTCCTTGGTCTTGATCCCCTCCGCACCGGTCGCGATTCCACCTCCCGGGATGCCGTTCCTGATAAACCCATCATAATCGCTCCGTCCATCAAACGGAATAAACGTGTAGTTCAGCCCGTGTGCGGTGTACCAATCCACATACAGATCCCTCAGCTCCTGAGACCCAACCGGGTTGACATCATTCCGCGCGTCGTAAACCTGGTACGCGAAATTCGGGCTGGCGAGCATGTCGTAGTCCATGAACAGACGGATCTTCTTGTTCTCCTCCTTGGGCAGGTTGTACACGTAGTAATCCGAGCCCAACAGACCCTCCTCTTCGCCAGCCCACCACGCAAACCGGACACAATTGTTCACCTTGAACTTGGTCAGCTGCGTGGCAATCTCCAACAGCGTCAAACTTCCCGACCCATCATCGTTGATTCCAGGGCCCTCAGCCACAGAATCACTATGCCCGCCAAGCATGACACAATTCTCTTTATCCCCCTCGATAGTCTGCGCAATGATATTGTCCGTGACAATCTTCTCCACCACAGAATCAATATACGCAATCGTATCCACCGTCTTGCCACTCTTCAGCTTCTTCAAAACAGGCGCAGCTTCCTCGCCCGACAATCCAAAGGTAGCAACGTGATCCTTCAACGGCGTCCCCAGAGTCCCAGAAACAGAATCATCCTCGTAATTATACACCACAGCAGCAACAGCCCCATTCTTCCCCGCCAGCTCAGATTTCGTCCCAAACGGACAACTCCCCCGCAAAATAAACGCAATATTGCCCTTTAACTTGTCCCCATCATAATCATCTGCCTCACACCCTTCATTCTCCACCAGAACCAAATTCCCACTCACAGGCTGACGATCTTTCGTAGGGGGCGTAAGACCCATGGGCCAAGCAGAACTAGCCACCTCATCGCCCAACACAAGCCTAGCTTCATAAATCTGCCCGCTCACCGCGGTAAAAGGCTGTTTCTCAAGCGTATAGTAATCGCTCATGTTTGCCAGCGCAGAATGGATATACTCTAGCGTTCCGGTATGGCCCTTTGACCCGATGACGCGAGTGGGGTGGTTGTATTCATCTTCTCCGAGTTTGGCGATTTCATAGAGTTGTTTTGCCCGAGCGAGGAGGTTCTCGACCTTGATTGTGCCTTGGAGGGCCTCGCTGTCAATGGCTTTTTTCTCTGTTGTATCGGTGACGGTATCGGCGAGAGGGGACTGATGCGTCAGTGGTCGTTGTTGCGATCTAGCCGCTGAGACACCGCTCAATGCTGCCAGCCCGTGGAGGGCCAGCACTTTCATTGCTGTCATTTCTTTAGGCTTGTGGAGATGGGTACTTATTTCCCCTGTGGTGATATGGGTTGGATTTGATGGAGGGAGTGAGGTTTGTTGATGAAAGAGGGAAAGGAGTGATCAGGAGAAAGGAAGGAGCAATGTGTCACAGCTGGGTGGGTCAAGATAACGATCACGCCCTCCCGTTTGGCGCCAGGCACGATCGGTTGCCAAGTCGACGACCAAAGCACGCCTTTCCGCTTTCGGAAGGGCTGAGTGGGTCACCCGGCCCCGTTGCGACTGGCCCACACCGACTGCGCCGCATGATCGTTCCGCGTGACGATTGGCGACCGGGGAACCATCATCTGGTTGAGATATGGCAAGGAAATCATTTCGGTGTGCAAAGGAAATTGACAATGGGAGGCAATAATTGTATCAAATATACCGGGTATCATGTCTTTTTATCCAAAACTCCGTCTATGGGAGAACCGTTACCATTCGTCGTTTCAGTCGTCATTATCATCACGGCCATCATGTCATACTCACGAGCGAGAGCATCAGTAACCGCCCAGCCCACCAAACCCATCCCCCGGGCGAGTGTACCAGTCTCCCGGTCCCGGTGTCCGGGATTCCCTTCCATACGAGAACCTCCGCGGTCCCGGTCCCCAAGTGTCTCTCACATTCGCACCCCGCGGCGGTCGCTCTTCCATCTCCCTCCTGTGACGCTCTTCCAGCTCCCGCCGCAGCCGTTCCTCCCGTTCCATTTGGGTCCTCATGACGGCTATCCTTGCTTCGAGCTCCATCTTTTCTAGTCGCCACTCGTCTCGCTCCTGTTCGAATTCCACTCTCAGTTCCTCCAGGGCCACCCGCCGACCAAGCGTCTGCCATCGTTTCCGTTCGTGCTCAAGACATCGCTCCACCTCTGGGTCTCCAGGGATTGCAATGCGTGCTTTTCGACAGTCGGCTTCGACGCAGCCATGAAGTGCCACACAGAAACCGCCTTCAAACCGTGCTTCCCCTCGACAAGCTGGGGCCTTGCATTTGTGTGCACCGCATAGGGACCCCACGCCGTCGGCTCCCTGCCTGCTGCACTTGTCCCTCCGGCACGTGTGCTCCTTGCAGAAGTCTCCGGTCCCTTCAGTCGGCCTGACACAGGCAGTCACTTTACACCCATGCTTCACACAAAGCAGGGTCCCGGGATGGCGACGGGAGCTTAGGCAGCTGGGTACCGAGCACCGATCTGTCCATTGAAGGGAATCATTAGCAAAAGTTTTCTTGATGGGGAGGCTTGGCAACTCACGTGTTCGACAGTATATACTTCCAAGGAGATCCTTGTACTCGGGACAATTTGGTATATCGCAGGCGTGTTCGTGACAGTAGGGCACGTCGTCACGCCGTATCCGGCCACAGTTTGGACGAGGACACCTGTTAAAGTGTATGATGCACTTGTCTTGAAAGTGGTCCTCCCCTTCGCGCTTGTAACAAACGCGTTCACAGTCGTTGACGCTGCATTTCTTGTGCTCTGAGCACCGATTGTTCTCGACGGCTGGGTAGGCACAGTCGTGGCCCTGTACCTTGTACGTGCACGTGTGCCGTGAACAGAGGTTGCTGTGAAGACTCAGATCTGGCTCAGAAGAGCACGAGGGAACGGCACACTTGAGATGGCGTTTGCACCGCTTCTGTAAAAAGTCATGGATCCCCGAAGTGCAGAGAGGCTCCGTGCAGCGATCTAACCGACATGTCAGTCTCAGCAACCATGCAACTGATCAAGCCGGAAGAGAAGAGCCATACGGGTCCTGCAGAACCAGGGAAGAATCTGTTCCATCCCCGGATACTCTCCCTTTTCTCGACACTCGGAAGCCCCGCATTTCAAGTCTAGTCGGCGTCGTTAGCAAGATTGGTCCCATGGTCTCGTGATGTGTGCACGTGACTTACGTTGAGGACAATATCTCTCCCCGTCATCCTTGGGAATGGGACAGTGAAAGCCATCTTCTGGTGTGGCAGTCCGGGTACAAGTGTCTATTGTGGGGTCATCTAGTCAGTCGCATCCAAACAAAACGACGTCGGGTAGATGGTGGATGGCTACGTTTAGGACAATAACGAGAGTAGACTCTTCGGCCATCAAAGACGGCATAACAATGTTTCCGTGTGCATCCTGGAGCGCGACATAACCGCCCGGGGTCTGTTGTTGCTGGTCGGTTGTACGCAGACGCAGATACATGCGAGTACCAGAATGGGTCGGGTCTCGGCATGGGATATACGACTAACCCAGTGTTGGTGAGGGCTGTTGAGAGTCAAGCAGCCCAGAGGGAGTGGTGATATGTCGGCCGGAGGACGGATGCTGCACTGGTGCAATTGTCGGTGAGCGATCCGCTTACTCTCGGCGGGACCAAGTGAACCCAAGTTGAGGGGAAACTAGCAAGTAGCAGCCCGAGTCGCCCAGGTCCTTCAAGGGATTTGTCGCGGGGTAAACGAGCGAATATCGGGCATTGAGTGGCCTTGACGGAGTCGTGGGCCGGCAAGCGAGGTGAGGTTGATGAGGTGGACGGGTGAAAAAAACCGTGAGGCGCAAAGAAAAAGAGGTAACCCCGGGCACAGGCTGCGGAAAGTGTGCGGTTTTGTTTTTTTGCAGATTTGCTGGCATCAGTGGCAGGTCTCGGTTTGCAGACTTCGGTCTCCTTCTGCGTGCCTGTGGTGATGCATGTCCATGCAGCAGGGAACCCCGCTCCCCGCAAAGAACAGTTCTACCTTGGTGTTCATAAGGAGCCAACAAGCTCGCCAGTCCACTGGAGACCACTGAGACGATGTTACGATGCGGCTGTGAATGTGGCTGTGGCGGCGTGCAGCGAAGAGCCGCCAGGGCATGGACTTGAATTCAAGATGCCATTCGATTGATCAAGTCTCATACTACTGTGAATGCCTTAATGAAGAGAGTGAGAGCGCGACAAGAAGTAAGCCTGCAGTTGCAACTTGGCGTCATGACACGCCCAACTCCTGGTCCTGGGACAGGTTTGTCTCCGACGTGACGTTTTGATGGTTGGCGATTGCTGCTGGGTTTGTTGAAATTCCATTTGCCAGAATGCCGGGCAGTTGAGTGCAAGAAGTTTGGCCAGGGCCGATCAGGTGCTTGCGGATCTCCGTAATTAAAACGCACAGAGGCCCTTAGCCATCGCCGTACCAACTGAAGGTGGTTAGTTCCACTTTTCTATTTGGAGCCTGAGGCGCAGGGAAAATGGGTCGAGCCAGTCCGAGTCTCGGCGAACAAGAACGGGAATAAACATCGAATCTGCTTCAAAGTTGACATCGATTGTCGACGATGGGTTGTCACTACTATACGTGTAGAATGCATCTAGGAAAATGGAGTGAATTACGAATATTGCTGGATAGAAAAAATAGTGAGGAAGAATGAGTATCCGTATACAGATATCCATATTCCCTCCTTGTTCTTCGTGTTTTTTATATTTCTTTTAGGACAAGCGTCGTTGTAATTACAGGCCTCGGCTGTAACAATGCACTGTTCCACCTACAGGAAGGTAAGGATTGCGACCAAGATACCGGTAATTACAGACCATCCTTGTTAGAAGCTCTGATACCTCCCGTCTGACCTTCCTACAACTTTTGCGCTGCGAACATGTAAACCTCTTTGATGGGATAGCTATGTCTACCGTAGTCGTGAAAGAATTACCTGACGTATCATATACTCCAGATCCTGGTTTAGTGTATTTACCATTGGCGGACTATGGAATCACTACCCCTGTCAGGGGAGGTGCTGGTTCGCGTTGGTGCCTGGCAGCTTCCATCCTAGGGACCTAGAGTGGGTCACATCTCGACCAAATCTCAAGCTTCTCAGGCTTCTCAACAATGTCAACACTCCCGCGTCCTTCTTCCCCCATCAAACCTCCACGCAGCCGCTGACGCTCAAATCATTGCCATGGATCAACATGGCGTCTGGCAGAGAGTCAAAGGGTTCAGTGTCCCCGACTGGCTACTCCGCCTAACAAGCTTTGTGGCAAACACCCTCATCGCCGCCGCAAGCATATTTGCTGCCTGTTTGGGACTCCTTACAACCCAACTAAAGCTCACCGTCGACGAATTCGACACTGGCCTTATGGCACGTTACGAGACTTTTACACACGAGATGATGGCATACTCTGGTTCTGTTGCCCAGTTCCAGCGCGATTGGAACTTCAGGAGCCTGGTCGTGTTCACCGTGGTGCGGGAGGGCTTTCCTGCTTTATTGGTCGCCCTAGCAAGTCACGAGCTATGGCTGAGAAGAATCAATGATCGGACATTGGTGCAGGGCAGGCCAGCGTTGAAGAAGGCGTATCGGCCGGGGTTTCTGCGCTGTCACACGAGGTGGGGATCTGTCTGGCAAGCTGTTCGCACAGCGGCGCTCGTCTTGTCTGTGTTGGTCGCGACATTCGTCGCAGTCTTTGGTGCCTGGATGGTGGAAGATAACAACTCCAGAGCAGGGCTCTCGTTTCCGCTCGCTGCGTTAAACAGGACGCTATACTACGGAGACATTGTGCCCGAGACTTCTGTCGACCCGAAAACCGCAAATTTTAGCTCACCGGAATTGCTTGTCGACACCGTGTCGTTGCTTCGGGAAAAGGGGCTCATTCATGCCGCAAACCCCCCCCTATCCTATCATGCCCTATACCCCGGAGACATGCTTGATATACCAGAAGAAATGCGCAGCACAGGTTATTATCTGCCTCGTTCATCATTCCCCTCACTTCAAACTCATCTTGCTCGGAGCTCAAGGGAGCAGATGCGTATTACTGAAGCACCGTCTCCGGCGAGTGCCAACTTGACCACGAATGGAATCCTATTTGGGAACGCAATCTACCCCCATGTCAACACTCTCGGTATCGGCATCAACATGAGCACCTACGAAGAATTCTGGGGCGACGGCATGCCTGGTCTCCCCCGAGATTACATATTCGGCGGTATGTTGGGCAAAGTCTACGGAAACGCCGTAAACGTCCAATGTGTCGACGTCACTGATGAATACGACCTCTCATCTCGCGAGTCTGTGCCTGAGGGTCAAGTGTCATCCATGAACTACACATTCACCAAGAAATGGTCTCGATTCCCCAATGAAGTAGAGATGCATGACTTCAACGTATCGGCCGCCTCCGTCAGCGGTCCGCTCATTTTCTCCCACCTTAGCCTCTCCGGCAAAGAGTCCCTCCCGCTCTCATTCGGCCTACACCACGAATACGGCACCCTTCGAGCTGGCGAGCGGATCCAGCCATTCGTCTTCAACAATGCGCCTATCCAAACCCTCTTCATACTCCCAGACGGCAAGCGAGTGGCCAGTACCGATGCAAAACAAAGACGCATAAACCCCATCATCCTGACATGCATCTACCTACCGTCCGAGTTTGGGATCGAGTTCGGCGTCCTGTCCCAAGAAATAAAGGAAGGCGTACCAAAAGCAGACACGATATCCACCGCCGGGCCGCTCATGTTGAAGCTCAACGCCGATGGTAAAGCAATCGGCCCGGACGGCAAACCAATGGAGCCTCCTCCTCCGCCGCGTTGTGTAAATCCCATGTACGCCATTCCGGCCGCAAGGGCAGTTCATGAACTCCTGACCAATTGCAACCCAAGTGACCAAGATTACGACAACCACAACACTACCGCCGGCGGTGTCCTACGCGAGGTGCTAGCAGAATATTACGCCCGCCACCCCCCAAGTCCGGGCTTTGGGCGGTGGGAATCGCGCAACGCCAGATTCCTAAGAGAAGACGTCATCCAGCCCGTCTTATCAACCACCGCGTCCGGATACTTTAGTCTCCTCCGTCAGCGAGTAGAGATAGCAAACATCTGGGTCCCATTAGACGCGACGCCACAAAAAGGGACGAGCCTGCGGAAATCACGCAAGCGCAAAGCCAAGATACACGAGTATAGACTGGGGGCTCCAAGCGAGCTGATTGGTCTAGATGTAGTAGAGGATGCCCTAGTGAAACATGTGGTATTTTGGATTCTCAGGATTGGTGGCGCCGCGCCGTATGGATTACATTGGGTGGGGATTTTATTGTTGCTGTGGATTGGGATTCGGTCGATGAGAGCTGCTTGGAGGACGCTTTGGTTTGGTCGGGGCGAGAGGATTTGGGGACGGTGGTGGGAGGAGAGGGTGGCGAATGTGAAGGGGGAGGGCAATGGCGATGAGGAATTGGGAAAGAGTCATGGAACGAGTGGACGCATGTTGGGTGGATATTCGGATGAGGTTGAGAAAGAGAGGACTATATCGGGTAACGAGGTGTGAAATGGAGACAGTTATGTTGTAACAATACACGCATGTGCGATAAAGTCCTTAATTTGAGTCTAATTAACAGCGATCATTCTAATTTGAAGTTCTAGCCCAAAGATACCTATGAGATATAGAAATGATTAAACTACTAGTACTAGTCCTCGTATTGTTTTGCTTACCGCTACATATCGTCGAATTTGCCACAGAACGTAATACGCGCTTTACTCTTAAGCTATAGAAAGCGATATCATTGTATCGTAAAGTACCTATAGCGTGGCCTCCTCCCCTTTCTCCTCTGTCTGATTACTACTGCAAGTCTTGATTCTCCTTCACGTGTGCCCCGGCATGGAACTCGTACTTGAGGCATCCGATCTGCTTCCATCCGCCGCCTCCTCCGTTGTCACCTATTTGTCACGAAAATATTGATTAGCTGGGTTCTCGGAATTCCCGACTGCTCTCTTTCTGGGGAAAAAAGTAAAGTAAACCTACATTGGAGATAGTTGTCATGCGGAATATTGGGGCAAGCATACGGATCCGGGTTAGCCGGGAAGTCGAGCTTCTGGTTCTCATAGTCCTCGCACCCGTCTACCCAGCTGACCTCGACGTGCATAAAGGACCCCCACAGACCGGGCGGATTGGAACACCGAACGCCCCCGTAGTTCTTGTCAACTGGCTGACCGTCAAGTTTACTGCGGCAGATGTCGAGCACAAAGTTCCATTGGTCCTTTTTCTTGACATCCTTGTGCTTGTACGGCTGGTAACATTCCTGATCCCCAATCTTGGGCGGCGCGGGCATGTTCTCTCTAGCCTGCCACCCTATCTCGCCGCAGCCAATGTCGAGCTTGGCTTCCGAGTAGAGTCTATCAACTGCAGTGGGGAGCCGTGGTTGATTCCGCACTGGCTAGTCCTCAGCTTGTAAAGAGCGTATTTGCACAGGTTGTTCTCGTCCACTCCGAAGCACTGGCCATCTTGCTTGGGCTTCCAGGTCAGGTGGAAATTCCAGTCGTCCCAAGATCGATGGTACGACGGGACGACTCTGAGACAATTCCGCGACGCCTTGGACCAGGACAAGGACAAGGCTCCCGAGGAGATCGATATCGCGGCAACCCACGCCGCGGCCATCACGCTGATCAATGATCCCGCGTTTATCGATGCTGGATCGAAAGTACCCATTGCTGAACGCAAAAGGTATGCGGGAACCATCACCCTCAATCCTTCCAAGCTCCGCAAGGACAGTGTCAGCGGCTACAACGTCCACAGAATCACCGAGGAGGCCCTCGCCAAGGCCATGAACTCCAAGGATCTATCCAACGGCATAGGCCAGATCGAAGTACTCGTCGGCCTGCCTGGGTTGATTCATCACGAGGTATGAATAGAATTGACAATGCAGTGATTTCTTTCTTTTTTTCCCTGCTAACTAAAAGAATGAACGAAGAATGGTTTCACTGGCTAACCCACATCTTAACCTCCCTTTAGATGTTCCACACTTGGGGTCTAGGAAGACTCATCACTCAAGGACGACGATGATCCAAAAAAGTCGTACGGATGGGACGCCATGGTCACCAACAAGGACCAGAATCTCCCAGAGTACTTCATGTACCTGGGCCTGCTGATGGACCTGACCGTCTGGCGTATCAGGGTTACGCCGGGGGGAAATCTTGAGCGTATGAAGAAGTAAATAGTTTCTTCACGCCTATACTTCGTTTATTGAAGGTCTGGCGGAGGACTCATATATACTATTATGATCGGTCACGGTGCAATTAGATCTGTAGTGTTTACATGTAACGCAAAGGTGGTTGCTTTAAATGCTGAAGATTCGTTTACCCCTTTACCTATCGAGAGTGGATCAAGTGGACACGTACCCGCCTGTAACAGCCACAAAAAGTCAACTTTGGACTCTCAAAATCCACCAAGCAGTAATAATAACCCCTTGTGGTGTAGTTGGCTATCACGTTCGGCTGTAATTGTCTCAATCATAAACCGAAAGGTCACCGGCTCGATTCCGGTCGAGGGGATCACTTCTTTTTTACTTTTTATGTTTCTGGAACTCGAAATCCCGGCCCAGCATCCCAGTCATCAACATCTGCATCAACATCTGCATCAAACGAATAATTATAACCTGGTTGTTCCTCGACCTCGTTGACAATTTCACGAAGCCGAGTTGCTTCCACCAGCTCCCGCGCCTCATGTGCAACGTCGCTGTCATCCCAGACAGGTAGGTCAGCATTCAGTGGATCGAAGTTGTTGTGAGAGGTATCTTCAGCCATTGGTAAGAATGGTTGGTTGGTGAGGAAATCGGCAGTATACTCCACCCTCGGTCCACCGGGAATAGTCTCGATCATATACCATGGTTCGCCGGTGCTAGAAGATGCGCCATCCCTTCCACTGCGCTCGGGACTCGGGTCGTGTGCCACTCCAGATCCTTGTGGAGAGAATGATGCTGGAACCGGGGCTGCTGGTCTTCCTTCTCTGCTTGCAGTCGCATGGTCGTCGCTATTGCTTGCAGATGGGGCAGTGGTTCCTCCTCCACTTCGATCAAGCAACGCATTAACCACCACATCAATGAGCTCCGGCAGCAACTGTTCATGGAAGGTTGCCAAATCCCTCTCCTCGTTGGGCACCCCCCAGTTTAGCAAGTCCCTACTGGACAACACATCGGATATAATCTCTGGACCGGAACGGGTCCAGTAATCACGCACCATCTCGACATACTCTGTGAATCCGCTTTCGACATAGGGACTTCGCGGCCTTGGCTTCTCCGGAAAGATTTTATCCCAGACCGAGAACCACTGTGCCTCAACGTCCCCAGGGCCGGCCGTCTCTCGCTGGCTGAGAAACGAGCGCTGCCTCTCCGTCACGCCATCCCATGCTGGTCTTGGCTGGGCCGAGCAGGACCGCGTCTGGACATGGGAGTCGTGTTCTGGACGTTCCTCGACTGGATCAAAGACCAGATAGCATGTAGGACAGTAGAGCTGAGGCTGTCGATGTTTGCGCCAGATGTGCTGTTTCACGTCCTTGACCCGCTTCAGGGAGAACTTCAGGCAGTTCAGATGCCGGAGCTTGTCGTGTTTGTAGAATATGCATGCTAGTTGCTTTAGAGAATTGTTGTTTGGTTCGACCTTGATTCTTTTGGACCCAGGAGAAGGGTCGGCTCTATCTTTCCCCTTCCCTGGTTTGTTGTCCGCGTTGTCGTTGCCTGAATAAGGACGTTTGTTGCCCTTTGAATTGGTGTTTCCTTCCGGGGCGCAAGTTCCTTTACCGCCGCTCCTTGTACCTGACCCCCTCGTACTTGGCTCAGCTCCACCAAATTTTTGGATTGCAGCACCGAGGTCCATTCCGAAGGAGAGGCCCTCGGAATGACATTTCCCGGCCCACTGGGTCCAGTTCTTGCTGGGTAGGTCATTGGGGCTGTGGAGTTCGTTGTGATCAACACTCGCTTGATCGACCAGAAGCCCCTCGTCGACAGAGTTGCCACGGAAAGCGTGTGATCGCAAGCCCCGCAAGGCAAGAAACAGGACCGTAGGTCTGTACTGCATAAAGAGGTGGTTGTCGGCCAGAACGGAATCTTCGTCCGTGATATCCGACAGTGAGTCATTGCTGGTTTCCTCCGACAGCGTGGAGTTCTCGGATCCAGGAAGACAGTCGATACATTCCGGCTTCAGGTCTCGCAGACCGGCGCCGTTGATAACTATGAGTGAAGCATCGGATCTGGAAGCAATTGGTGGGCTTGGACAGCGTTGGGCTAATTTGTGAGTCACCGAGGGCGTGTCCTGAACAGGCGGGCTCAATCTTCTTGACGGGCCAAGTTTCATGCTTGAGAGCATGTAATGCAGTCCTTGCGGCTCGGTCGCTTTGAGTATCGCAGTGTCACCGGCACTTGGGATGGACTCAAAGCCCACGCCCCCTGCATCTTCAGGATCCACTCTCCCTTCCAGGCTTCGTTCTCTTTCACGATGAGACGCCTCGAGGTTGCAGATCTGGTAGTTTAGGTCATATATCCTAGCTTCTTCGGTGGCTATAGTTGTAGTACTGATATGGGCCTCACGCTGCCACCGGTAGATATTGTCGTACATCTTCGCAACACGTCGAGAAATTTGTTTGTTCTTATCGCATATCTTGCAAGGTCCCTCGAAAAAAGTGGTCTGATAGACCAGTTTCAGCCCACACGTCTCGCCTGTGCGGTACTCCTTGTTGCATTGTTGTCGAAAGTTTCCCCATCGCCAGTATCCACATGCCCAGCGACTCTGTTCAAAGTAACACATCGTCTCCTTGATGATAGAAAAGAAGTGCTGTTTCTGCTGAGTGATATAAGAAGACTGGGGCAAAAGATAGAAATATTAGGTCGGTCTAAAGATAAGTGGTTGTTTTCACGAAGCACCGAAGAGCACCGTGGATGAAGCTACTGTTAAGGAGGAGATCCAGTTCGGACTGCTGAGAGTCTCGGCACAAGCTGAACATGAGTTGAGCACATTTGTGCCGTGCTTGGCTGCGCCGAATCTGTGGCACAATGATTGGTTGTTCACCATTACGTCAGGCAAACAGAAAGAGCCGCATGTTCAGGTCTGTCATGGCTTCCTGATTGGTTGTAGATGGAGGTATCTCAGATATACCGTATTCAGTATACTGTAAATACATGCATATGCTGTTGAGGATGTCACCAGGAACGAGAAAGGCGCAGTTGTGCCCACAAGATAGAACAATAGAAGCGGTGCTCTTTTCCCGTGAGAAGAATGTGAGCTGGCAAAAGAGTGAAGGCGACTACAAATAGTGATAAAAGAAGGCATGTCCTCAATACTTGACACAGCATGACACTTCAAGCTTCTCTTATCGGTATGATCAAAACAAACTGTCAGGAAAAAACACCACGGGTTGCATATAAGAATTCAACGACAAAGACCGCCCAGATTTCAGCCCATGGCTCCTCTCGATGATGCTCCACAGCAGGACCTGCCCTTGTTGAACAAGAGGCACAAAGCCAGGTAGCTATATGTCTCTTAGGTTAAGATTGGACGGTTTCTTCTCAGATATTTTGCCGGAAAGACAAGATATTGACCCATGATTCATGACTAGTCACCGCGATAAAGAGCGCAAAGGTTGCCCCAAGACATCTATTCCACTCTTCAACTATTGGAAGCAAGAACCCACTGTGACGGAGAGAATTGGCGTTGGTATTACCACCAGTGTTGAAGAATACGTCTCGAAGATGAAGGAAAAGCTACAAGAGTAAGCCAACTCAGCAACAGAGTGACCGCAAGACCTTTCTATAGCGATTACGCATGAACATTACATGGCAGAGTGTCACGCTGGTATATCAGTATTGGTACAGATGGGATATGTGTATTTCTTTGCTTTATGTATTTCAGGGGGATGACAAATGCTCAAGTTTCATAAACTCAGATCAATGGAAAGACCAAGTTCCAGAGCGCTACCAACGTATTTCGTATTTACAAGTCGTCCACTCTCATAGTCCGAGTTGATTCCCTCATTCCCTATGGCAGTCATCCCCAAAGCACAAACAAAACAAACGACCGCCTGCGGGAGACAGCCTGAGTGCTACTTACCACGAGCAAAGCGTTAGCAGTTCGACTTCCTTTGTATGCTAGACAACCCATCACCATAAAACTCACCTCCAGATCTGCTCCTTACACTTGGTCCCTTTTCAGGTGTGCCCGTCTAGCACTTCCTGCCGTTGGGGACATAGACGCAGGTCATCTGGTTGCAGACGGCGCACTGGCAGTTGCCCTTGAGGCAGGAGCAGCCGGCGCCGCACGAGGCACGGGCGTCGAGTTCACCACTGGCCAAAAGAGCGCCGCTGTCCGCTTCGGGAGCGGGAACGGGGTTGGCCATTGCCGCGACGGTGAAGAGGAGGGTTGCGATGGCGGTGAACTTCATTTTGGAGGTTGCATGGGCTTGGGGCCTTGGAAAGATAGCAGCTTGGTGGGTTGGGTTTTGGTGCTTGGAGAGGTCGATGGGCGGGCTGATGAGGATGAGGATGAGGATGAGGATGAGGTGAGAAAGGTCAGGCTCTCGAGGGGCAAGAGCTTGGGGTTTATAATCGTCTTCCATCATCACCTTCTCATCTCGAATGTATGCTCCCCACGCATGCAAACCCCGTTTTGGCAACGGTCAATGGGCTCCATGGCAACACCGTGAGTCCGTGACAGTCTCTTGGAATAATCGGAGCGATATTCCGCCAGGATTGAGCCCGATGTTCTCACGCGTTGATGGACAAGGCATGTATTGCATGAGAGAGTCATCGAATGTTTGTCGGCGTTGTTAGAGCCAAGAGTAAACGAGGTACCCGAGCATCCGGCGCTGCCAGTATCGCCAGGTAGAGTACCAAGACTTGAAGGGTGATCTTCTTGCTCAGGTATCATGTGGAGAACCCAGATCTGGGGACCACGCACAACGGCCCGCCTGTCCCGAGCTTTTGAAAACCTGGGGCCCAATCCGGGGGCGATGACCTGCAGCAAAATCTCCGTCGGGGAAGAGCGGTGGTGTCGTTTTCTGTCAGCACTAGACTGTTCCTCGACGTATTGCTCCTGCTTGCGCGATTTTGGACAACCAGGGCCACGGCCTTATCAACCGGAATACTTGAATCAGTTTCCGATAGAATGGTGGACCTTGGGGATGGCTCAATGGTCTACCAGTAACCGGGCAAAGAATGAGGAGAAGGCTGCAAGTGCAAATAGTAAGTACCAATCTCCAAGTTCTGCTAATTACAATAGTATATCTACATAAAGGTCAAAAGATTAACGCCGATACCCCTGGTCGTAAACGCCCGGCTGTTGATATCCATACTCGTGCGTCTTGTACTGTCCATCATCGCCATACCCCTGATTCCAACCTGCCGCATGATACTGCTGCTGCTGCTGCTGCACCTCAGAAACCTGAGGTTGATGTTGCCACGCCTGTTGCTGTTGCATCTGCGGTCCCAAACCAAAACCATGACCATGTGCAGGTGGACTAGCAGGCGGTGAAAAACTCTGCTGCACGGGCGGGGCATATACCCCCTTATAAA
This sequence comes from Rhypophila decipiens, assembly GCA_033297075.1. Taxonomy (NCBI): domain Eukaryota; kingdom Fungi; phylum Ascomycota; class Sordariomycetes; order Sordariales; family Naviculisporaceae; genus Rhypophila; species Rhypophila decipiens. The sequence goes on along the minus strand of MU858254.1, from coordinate 32,909 downwards.
AGGTGTCCTGCTGATGCTGTTGCTCCGATGCTGCCGCCGAATGAATCCGCTGTTCCTCCAACGCAGCTTTCTTGCTCCGCCGAATGCGGATGAATACCATGGCAAGCAGGCCAATCACTGCGATGCCGAACACGGACGCGCCGACGCCGATGCCTATGGTTGCGGCTTGGGAAAGACCAGAGCTGGGTTGGGTCATGTTATAGCCCATTGCCCAAACGAGGTTGTTGATGGCTGAGGTGGGCTTGGACATGTCGGTTGGGTTGTTGGGTAGGCCGACTGTTACGGGTGGAGGTGTCAATTCTGCTTTGAACGAGCTGAAGCAGGGTGTTTGGTAGGCTATTTGGGTTGTGAATTTGAAGTAGCCACTGGTTGGAGAGGGATGTATGTTAGCTGGCTGGCCCGAAAGGTGAGCGAGGGAAGGGGGGCGTACTTGGGACAGCACTGCCCTGAGATAGGGTAGTAATCGTCTGGGCAAGCGGTAAGAGCTGATAGGGCATTTGCGGCCGGTGTTGGGAATCCGCCTCCTACACCTGCGACTCGGTTTCCTGAGGTCGTGGCCACCTCGAACGGGCAGCACTCCGGTCTGTCGGCATCACAGCCGACCAAGGCAGCTTGGTATACCATTTCGCCGGCGTCGATCAGGGTGTATTGCGTCTGGGTGCAAGGTCCGGCTAGAAGTTGACCGGTTCCGCTGTAGGACGGCTTGGCGATGCGATTGGGCTGTGTTGTTATCGGGGTCGAAGGGATAACTGTGACTACGGGTCTGTAGGAGAGCATGTTAGTGCATGGAGGGTTGTCACGAGTGATGCTGAATCTTCTCACGTGTACGATATATCGACATAGGATCTGTGATATGCATCCGTCAGTATACAGTCGAAGCTTGCTGGACATCATGTCGGATGACAACTCACGGTTGACTGATGGAGATCATGACGCTTTGGGGCGGCTTATTACATGATACTTGTAGCCAGTCTCGTTTGTAGTCCTCCCAGTCTATGTGCGTCCATGTCAGCGTTGGAGTATCACCTTCTTGAGAAAGTCTGCTTACCCCCAAGTCCCAGAGCCGCCGAACAACTCGATGTCGCAACCGCTGTAGACACACAGTTCAGATAGTCGAGCCCATGGTTGCAGTTGCAGGACGACGTCGCTCCAGTGCCCATGCAACTGCCATACTCGCCATCGGAACTACACGTTTGGAATGCGCTGAAATTCTGTTGATGAAGTAGTAAAGTCAACATTGGGATCCATAACGATGCGCCGTTACTTAGAGTCTGGCTTGTGCTTACCTTGCAATCGGGGCCTACGGCTGATGTGATGGTCCCATTATAAAAGCGACGGTTCACTCGGATGGCCGGTATGAACGCTGTCGTTATCGGCGGAGAAAGGGCCGGAGCCACGGCGTGGGCTACCGTTGCCGCCATGAAAGCCGTGATGATTGGTGATGAAGACGGTTGGAGGACAAAATAAACAAGAGAACCGACAGAAAAAAACTGCAGGGACCAAACTGGCGGGCGTGGGCTTTTGTTAATTCCAGAACAGCAGCATCAGAGAAACGCCACGATCGACGCCCAAACAACTTGCGAGCACTCTCAGCCAAACAATGGCAAGCCATCGTGGCCCAGGGGCTGGTCTTGGCGTCGAGATGGTGTATGCAGAGCTTCGGGTTTCACAGCGCTGTCGTGGGCACTTTGGGACGGTCCAGGTGTCATTTGCCAGCGGCTGAAGATGACTTGTGGTGGCGGTGCCCAAAGCAGAGCAGAGCTTGACTGGACTTGTCATTCTGAGCCAGCCCAGCCAGAAGCCACCATGCATGCCAAGACATCACGGAGAACATGCCGACCTGGATGCCGACGATGGGTCTCTGACCGTTACAAAACGTAAAGAGTCTCTGGGTTGGCCGTCACACTGCAGCTTGATGGCCAATTGAAGGCGAACAATTGCCTTGTCACCAGTGATGCTTTTCCATTGGCCCCCGGCGGTGCGGGACGGAGTACGTGTAGTAAATACCTGGAGCTCTGAACTGGTAAAAGTCCACAGGGCTGAAATGCCAAGGGCTCTAATAATAATCTATTGAAATATTTGCGGGTTAAGCGATATTTAGCTTCAAAGAGGTTCTGGGCTTCAAGAGCTTACATAAGCATGTCTTTGAGATTCGACACGACGATGAATTACGGATATTACCTATCTGTTCATTTTTGGCATTAAGTTTGTATGAGACCATCATTACCACTACATCGTATGTCTCTCCCGAAGAACAACCACATCCCTTCGCCCAACCTCGCCATCCTTCCCCTTCAACTCCATCACAAAATCGGCAACCCCAGTCACCCCCGAATAACCTCATGCCGTCCGGTCAAAACCCTCGAAACCACCCAGCTCGCCGAAAACAAGACATTAATGCCCAACCAAAGGAGCACCCTCCACAGCGAAACAACGGCCTGCAATCTCGGCTCCACCACCTCCACCACCAGCGTCGTGCTATTCGGGCTCGTACTTCCTGTGCAGGCTAGTCCATGCCGCCATGTACCCAAACCGTATAGCCGTCGCCGCGTACCCCTCTACATCACCCCACGTGGGAATCGCCCATGTAGAGTTGAACTTGGCCATGATGTTTATCACGTCCGAGAGCAACCAGAGCGCCTCGCGGACCCAAGGGTGGGCGACGGTTGGGGTATTGTGTGGGTCTGCCTCGATGACGGTGGACCGGACGTACGTGGCCGAGGAGGCGTTTATCACACCGGCGGTAAAGTTGATTCTGTGGTAGGCCGTGTATCTCTCTGGATATACTTTGCCTGTGGTGTAGCTTATGGTACCGCCGCTTGGGATGATGAACTTGTTGTGGGTGTCGTTCAGGGGTCCGAATAATTCGTTCTCATATGGGGGGAAGACGAGGGTCCGGTTGAGCACGACCAGGATGTTCATTACGCCTGACCAGAGGAAGGGGCTTGGGTAGATGGGATCGCTGCTTATGATCAGGTTGGGATCGCCGTGGGGGTCGTGGTTTAGGACGGGAGGCGTTGGGAGGGTCTTGTTGGTTGGGTCGAACACCGCCATGCTGGCTGCATCGCCAAAGAGGCCCACAGAATCAGGGTTAGCGGCACTGACGAGGCCAGGATAGTCTAGTACATTTCGGATATCTGGGGGGATGTGACCTGGTGTGGTGTTGGTGGCGGCCGGGTCGGGCCATGATATGCTGTGGACGGTGATGCAGGGGATTATGGTATTAAAGATCCTGGAGCCGATAGGGAACTGGGTGTGGGAGATGACGTGCCGACAGGTTGGTACGGCTTTTGTTCCTTCGTGGGTTATGTTGTCCCAGGTGATACCTGCCAGCCAACCTGCAGCCCAGGACACGTCCATGTCGTTGGACACAGTATCAGCGGGGTCCCTGGCCACCGGCCAATTCCACCTCCAAAAGACGGCGCCGGGGTTTCCTGACCCAACGTGGGATAATCCAGCTGCTTCGGACGACGATTTCCAGGATAGAGAACCCTGTAGCAAGGGAGGTGCGAATATGACGGGGAATACAAGGAGCAGGGAGATGCGTATGAGGGTGTAGTCCACTCTTCGGTCCAACTTGACGGGAAGCCGTCTGTCCATAGTCCACCGGAGCCTGTCGATTGTCCTTTTCATTCCCTGATCCTGCTCCTGCTCGTCTTTGTTGCTCAACCAGATGACGTAGCCGCTTTTGGCCACGACACTGCTGGACCACATCCCGGCTACCCAGCCTGTTACCATGGTGCCGACAGCGACCAGGGTTATCACATCGCTGGATTGGAGTTTGAATCTGCCCTGGCTCATAAAGTGACTTTTGGCGTCATCGTCGGTGAGGTAGCCGTCAACCCTGAATATCATGACCAAAGACAGTGTTATGTACAGCATGGCGTGGGGGACGACAACTCCGGCTTCCGACCATGGGAAATTCTTGACCCACTCACGGGAGTAACACCCGCGTATAGATGCTCTCTTTCCCACGACCGTCGAGCTCACCCCTCTTTTGCCTGCCGGTACCGGGTTTGGAAACATTGGAGTTGTTCAATTTGTCTGTGATTAGTACGGATTTCCATGTCGTCTGACCATTTGTAGTGATTTTTATAAACGGGCTTGTTCGTAGGGTAGCCACAAGCGACACTAGAGGCAGGAACCAACAAACAGCCTCCTTGTCAACAGTAGTAATATACGAAACTCATTCCGACAATGGCACTCAATGTAAGGGTGTGACGATTAATATTTGTTATTACCCCCAAGATAGAATTACCGAGTAGGCTGAACAAGGGGTATTAATTGCCGCGTCGCCTAATCTGAATACGGCCCCCAAATGGCCCCGACCAGGTAACCAAGACAGGAGAAATGAACTTAATATATGTGTACGTGATAAGGGGAACCAGTAAGGGCCTATTAGATACTATATCACACTACAAAATGGCCAGCTTGTGTCATGTGAAGACCATTGTGCCGTAGTATAAAGTTTCATGGGGCGGGCAAAGTCTCACCACGGCTTCGAAAAGGGGTTGCTCCCAGATAACCCGGTTACACGAGATATAAATCCCGGTATATGCCATCTCCTGCGGGAACAGGGATTGTTCTGATCACTTCGTCACATGCAAGGACGCAGGGCCGTCTCGTTACTGGTCAGCTTAAAGGAGGGCTCACAATCTCTTGTTTAATTATTCCGAGGGAATGGCGACCTATATTGAGAAGGCGGGCAAGGCAAAAGGCGTATATCCAAGCCCGGGTGTATGATTGGGCGCGGAAGCTATCCGGAGTCTCTTTTCGACATCAATACGACCCCCCCTAATCGGCAGGCTCGACCTTGGGTGCTCGCCCGCTGGGCCGTTGGCGATGAATATGTCTACGCCTTCAATAGACCACCTTCGAGTCAGGGTCTTCTGAGGACCAGGAGCAGCCTAACTGTCTGCATCAGTCTTTATATCTTGACACTGGGCGCCACCGAGGATGCGTCCGCTGGTTGCTATCTTGTGTTTAATCCACAACGAAGGTCATCTTCCCTTTTATCCCTAGTTTTGACTAAATCGCCAACCACGATGTCCATCACTCTACCTCCATTGCTCGCGACTCGAAGTGACACCTTTGATACTGCCTGGTGGCAGACAGTGCACAAGCCCGTTCTCCCCAATCTCCCTCCCTGCATCGTAAGTGATAGTACTTTCTTCCGTTCCGTGACGGACATTTATCGACAGCTAACAATGGGTTCGTGCCTACCAAAGACAACATGCACCTCGGAACTCTCAGCCGTAATCACTTGTTTCGGGAAGCTGGTCCCGACAGGAATACAATGCGCATGTCATAATACGGCTTTCGTGTCCGTTGCCGCCAACTGTGTGGCGTCTGCATGTGATGCTGGGATTTTTCGGGGTAAGGCAGGAACACATTACTGATAGTTGTATCAATTATCTCTTGGACCGGCCTCCATTACTGACGTGATTGATGAACATGTAGGACTCCTTGGCAACGCAGGCGACATCTGCTCCAGCATGTACGTTTATTCCCTGTCCGTTGTATGTGGTGTGGACGTGCTGTAGTTACCGTTCTAGCATTTGTGAACTGACTATATTCTTTTTGGTATCTTAGTGGCGCCCCTCTCCCAACTTCCATCGAGATAACTCTGCATTACGGTATCATTATGTTAGAAATCTCTTAGCTCATTGAGGCAAATAGCAGGTAGAAGGATAGGTATTGACGACTGGATAGAGATGGAAAAGTCGCAAGCATACGCGGAGATACAGGGATTCTTCAATTCGCGAGGAGAGTCACGCTCGGCATACTTAATCGAGATCGTTCCAAGACTGATTAGCCTGAACGGGTTACTCCGTCCCGAAAAGGTGGCAGACCGTTGTTAGTAGTATTAGCGTCGGCCGCCGGAGATCAATAGCGTCGAGTACGGCACAAAGGAAATACTCATTTGCCAAGGGCTGAATATGTATCCGTATTGTAGGGGCACCGGCTTGTTGGGAACTATTTCTCCTCTGTCATCAGTGACAGTCAATAAGTCAATAAATACCAAGCACATAGCTTACTGGCAACTACACACGGCCTACTTGTGACTGGTGGTCAGGGGAGGTAACGAGGGAGAAGAACCTTGCAAAGGTGGGAGAAAGGGCAGTTGTCAAGTTCTCGACACTTAACCCCTTGTCCAGACTATATTGTGCCATGTGGTCTTGTCTTTGCCGGGGTCGGTTAGCATGGCCGAGAAGCATTAGCAAGGCAAGCAGGCGACACTAAATGTTAGCGGGTGATAGTCGGGAACCATTTTTCACACTAGTAGGAACAATAACGGGACGGTGAAGACCCGGCATCGGTGAAGGTGGGCAAAGGTGAATATTGGACTGATAAGGTGAAGGGTGACTGAAATTTGGGGGGCAGGTTGGTCGTGACCGATGATACAGGGTACGATTCGTTGTTTGTAGTTCTATGGAGCTGTGATGTGACATTGATTAGGAAAGTGGGCGATAATGGACAGCAGCATGAGGAGGTAATGACCGCCTTGGATTTTGGATTCAGCGCCCAAGTACGACACCAAAACCCTCCGCCAATGCGCCCGCCATCCACACCACCGGACAAATTCGCCGATTCCATTTCCTTTTGTAACACGTACAATACCTGCCAAGTCTAGAGGCTGTCACGGCCTCGACCAATGAGCAGGGCCCAGGGCGACAGGACGACAGGGATAGGAGAGCATGGTAAAGGATGCTCAGGTTCTGGCCAGTGACGCAGACAGAAGTAGCAAAGCATTTAAAACGCCCACTCCCCCATCTTCAGGGACCGACAGCGAAGATCTCTCCTTATCTAGTGTCACCTCAGATTCCCGTACCACCATCAAGATCATTGCCAACCATTCTCGCGCCATGCTTAGCCTTCAAGTTCGAGACGCGCTTCCCCAAGCACCACTCGCTTCCAGTAGTCCTTTACATGAGACCTCGAATGGCTCTACTATTTGTCTGGATGAGACTGCCCTCAAGACCTCTGTTGCCATCCTGGCCGTGCTGGATCGGTACAGGCTTGACCTTGGCAAGACAAAGGAACAGGATGACGGACAGCCATCCTCACCAACAAGCCCTGCCAGCCATGACACTTTCCTGCCTATGATTTACCAGACTGTCCTTTGTCACAAGCCCGTCCGCATGTGCCTGCCAGCGTTTCCTTTCAAGTCCCCCAACGCTATCGATAAAGTCCTTGGCAAGGTTCCCGACACGGCCGAGGAGGTTGCTTTGGCCCATCTAAATGGAATCTGTCTGGCTATTGAGGACATTTACGAACCAGGTGCCAAACTGGTCATTGTCTCTGACGGATTGGTATACAACGGTGAGCCAAGCCCCCGAAGTCTTGATGCCCGATTCCATAGACGTCGGTATTGACCCTCGTCTTCAGATCTGCTCGGTGTCCCGGACAGGGATGTGTGGGTCTATGGCGAGACACTGCGCGCGCTGGCTCTCGAGAAGGGATACAGCCACATTGAGTTCTCTCGCCTGCAAGACCTCGTCCACCTTGAAAACCTTCCCACTCAGATGGACGACATGGTATACGTTGCCAACGCCACCAACTTCCGTCGGGCCCTGCTCAACACCTACGGCGACCCTGACTTCAACCCTGGCCATGAGATTTCCAACAACGAGGACACCTGTCTGACCTACCGCGGATACCTCAAATTCCTCAGGACAGACCTTCGACACACCTATCTCATCGGCCAGGGCCGGTCGCGGTCCAAATACAAGAGCGGCATCGAGTGTATCGCCAAGGCCATGCTCGAGCGAGGAGCCGTAAGTGACACTTGCCTTCAGCTTCTTTTTTCCCCCCGCCCAGACTGACATACCCAGATAGGCCTTCTCCAAGGCCGTGAAATCCCGCTTTGAACAATCTCACATCAGACTATCCATCCACCCATCAACAAGCGGAACCAAAATCTCCATCCGCACGTTACCCACGACCGGGCACTTCACAACACCCTGGCACTGCTCCCTTGCCTTTGACCTAGACGGCACGATACACTCGGCCCACCGGTCCGACTTTGAGGCCGATCCAAAGTACGAGCTCGTCACCGATTCTACAACAGGCCGGCCGTTGCACTACCGTGAAAAGTCTCCCCTCTGGAACTGGACCCCTAGCGTGGCAATCACAATCTCGCACCTTTACCCCTGCGGCATCATGATTCGTCCGGCCAACGGTCCAGAGACGCTCTGCATCGAAGATGTTGACGCTGCCAAGGTTCGCTTGCTAGCAGAGCAGAACTCCCCTGTTATCTTGCGAGGCTTTTCGCTCACAGATAGACGGGATTTGTACGTCAAGAAGGCGTACGAACTGGGCATACCCATCCCTTGGACATGGGGCTTGGTTCTCGAGATTAAAGAACTCGGCATGGATCTGGTCAAGAACCCGAATAACACGGCCGCACTTTCTGCCGAGGGGATGCCATTCCATTACGATGGTGTTTTCAAGACGCACTTGGTCAAGTTGGAGGATGGGACTGAGGTTTTGAGGCCGAATGCGCCTAGGTATGTCTCTTTTACTTGACTCATTGTTTCTTGGTCGGAAGGCTGACATTGGGCCTGAATAAAACTTAGGTTCCAATTCTTCACCGCAGTGACGCCCTCCCCCAAGGAAACAGGATACACTCTATTCACACCCTCTTCTCTGATCCTGCGCAACCTTTCAACCTTGTCTTCGAACCGCGGCACTCGGTCCCATCATCCACTAAACCTAGAGATCCTCTCCACCCTCAAATGGTCAATCCGCACAGAAGCATTCACATCCCGAAACGTAACCGCCATGCCGTTAATCGAACCTCATCCAACAACAGGCGTCCCCTGCCTGCGATACCACGAGCACTGGGGAACTGAAAAGACGGAGTTCGACCCTGTCATCGTCAAGATTGATCATGTTTCCACCGAAGAAGATGTCGCCATCAGAGCAGTGCTCGATGAAGCTCTTAGAGACAGGAGGAATTGTTACTGGCATAGTTGGGAAAAGGGCGACTTGTTGGTCGGGGACAATTGGGCAGGCTTGCATACTAGGAGTGGCTTTCGCGCTGGGGTGGGACGGGAGTTGTGGCGGATTCATTTTGACTAGATGGATCTGGACTGGTGGGCTTTTTATTGAGGTGAGGTGGCTCAGGTAAGTAAGGGAGTCAGTGGCGAAAGGATCCCAACTGCAACTAGCACTGGCACTGGCACCTTGTTGAACGTTTCTGTTGCTGCATTTAAATGCCTGATTACATCTATGTACATGTCGTAAAAGGGAATTTGTACACCAGCCTCTTGGAATATCCCGAGAACGAAAGGTCCAAGGAATTAGTATAATATCCTCGGCTCCTTCAAAGGCGACACCTCGCAATCGCACGCCACGCGTCCCTTCTTTTGCAACCAGCATCCCTGATCCGATATGAAGACCGACTCCTTGGTGTGTGCCACCTCTTGCCGGCTCACCCGCGCCTCGTCCTTGGGTATCCACAACCTCGGTGCTGGCCGCCACATCTCCGGTGGCCAATACGCCTTCCGAGCGTAGTCATCAGGCAGTTCCACGTCTTCGGGCCCGGGATTGACGATCGACTGAAGCGCTCGAAAGTCCTGGTATATCTCGGGATGGAACCATCGTATTATAAAATTATGCTTTTTGGTAGGGTCTGGTGTTAGGAAGACCTTGACTTGGGTCAAGATGCGAGTAAGGCCGGAATCTTTCACGTCGTTCTTGAGCTTGGCTCTGAACAGGCCCTTTGACAAGTCGAGGAACATGTACTTCAGGCTACTTGAGCCTTCAATGCCACGCATCTGGATGTCGGTATCCAGTTCATTGAGGGGCGGCGGTTCAGGCTCGTCCCCAAAATGCTCATCTTCGTCGTAGTAGGCTGCCGCAAGTCCCCCGGCGTCGTCAGGTCTCGGCGCCGACGGATCTTGGTCGCCGGCTTCAGGCTTGATGATGGGACCCACATCCTTTTCTCGGGCCAGCGTTCGGGGAAGGTTGTAGAGCAGAGGTGTGACAGCCTCATGCAGAGAGATGTGGACCAGTATCGAAAAGACCAAGAACAGAACCATGAGGAGAAGCGGGCCAAAGCCGCTCTTGAGGGCAAAAAGGCCAATCATGCAGACCTCGGCGATATACAGGCCCCACATCAGCTGCATCAGTGCTGTCGGATAGAACAGTCCCTGCGTATCGTAGTCGGACTCGTACACATAGATGAGGTTATATCGGTAAACAACATAGACGAAGCACATGCCCAGCCCGGCGAAGACGAGGATGAGAGGGGCGATGCACGAGTAACTGAGGGCTGTTTTTCATGTTAGAGTTAGCAGTGTCATCACACAGACCCAGACCAAAGGGACGCGGCCCAGGGCGGAGGATGGACGAACCTATAACCGCAAGATTGGTGAATTTGGGATATACGCTACCCCAGTGTATCCTCTTGAGGTTGTCCCATCTGCGGAACTGCTTCCGTGGGTCGGTTGCGAATTTGGTCACAACAGCATGCTTCCATAAATCCACAATGTTTAAGAGCTCTAGGGCTCCCGAGCCGATGCACTGAAGCAATATGTATGACAGATAAAAGTTGGATGCTGTCGGGAGGTTGGCAGACAAAAGCTCCTTTATCGACAAAGGGTCCTTGATCACTTGCTGGAGCGAGTCGGACGCAGCTCTCACAAGGGTGGTGACGAGAAACACCTGTACTACTTGAAACGCGAAATACGCAGTTTGGACGAACAGCTCAACATGAGCATGTGAAGGGACACCGGCAACTCTCGCGCAGCCTATATCATCGTTAGCCTTCAAGTACAGTGAAGTCCAAAATTTCAGCCTGCACATGGTCAACTTGCCTCGTAGAATCTTGGGGACAATCGCCATAAGCCATGTCAATGCCAAAGCTGGCAAAAAGCCTTTGATGACACCCAAGATAGCCCCAGGGAGAAGGTTTATAAAACCAAGAAATGGGAGCAGATCCGTCAGCCTGTCGATGTTGGACAAAGTCCCAATAAATGCCGCCGGAATGGACCAGAATATGATGCCCGAAGCAATAGCCCCAAACATGAGGAAACGCCGCATGATGCGCTCCCACCATTTCATGCGCAATGAACTCCATATCACCTCTTCGGGGCGGATGCCTATGAAGCGCGGAGACATGTGTAATGGTTGGTGGTGGGCGAGCGTCTGGAAAGCAACCTGAGCACTTGTCTGCGAGTCGAACTCGATGAAGGCGGCGTCCAGAGGAGTCCCATCGCCTCCACGATGCTTCTTGCGCAGCTTCCAAATGTCCCTGTTCAGAGCCTTCAACCGAGCTCTGGTCCACCGGATGGTATCGACTCGGCGACCGAAATTCTGAATGGGCCGGTGGTGCGGTCTCGCCTTCGCGGGTAGCCATTGGGCAGCTACCGAGCCTCTGACGTCTGGCAAAGAAGGATCAAATCCGTAAGGGTGCTCGTACTCGTGCTCATCAGCGACTTCAGTTCTCGGGCTATCCATGTGCTGCTCCGTGACCCGCATCTGGCCATCGTTTTTGGCCTTTTCCGCGTCTAGGGCAACTGAATCTGTGGGGCTGTCCTGGGGAGACGTTGATGAGCCAGACGAGGACTTGGAAGTGAGCGTTGGCGGCGGCGGCGGTGGTGGCGGATTACGCTTCAAGACCCTGTCACGGGCAGCATTCGCTTTCCGAATCAGCTTGATCTCGGCTTGCTCCAGGCGAACTGCTACCTCCTCCCTGTCGTTGACCAGACCGCGTAAATAGTTGGTGTTCCTCAGAAGCCAGATATTCTTGGCGGAATCACCAAACAACTTCCCAAGAACCTCCTCGTCACGATACGGGCGAGGGATGCATGTGAACAAGACGGTACGCGAAGACAGTCGTTTTGAGTGGTTTGGCGACAGGAGATAGGCCTGCCGTAGGTTGATGTAGTAAATGCATTCGCGAGTTATCATGAAGAGGACGAAGCCTGGCCAGTTGGTTAGGACACGCCGTACAAGATGCTGGGTCGACTTACCAAAGAAACACCAAGCAATGACCACGTGGGCATAATAACGACTCGCGATCATGATATTGCCAATGGTCATCTGATCCAAACCTTTGAGGCCAATCTTGCCTGTGCCATGGATGGGAAGTATGATGGGCCACGTGAGGCAGCATCCGACCAGACAAATAATAGCGAGCACACGCAAGTAACGCAGGAAGAAGAAGCCATCGAGGGAGCAGTTGTTGAGAATGTAGAGTTGATCAATGGCAAAGAAAGGCCTGATCCAGTTGAACCAGCCGTCGGGAAGCTGAGGACTGGTGTTTCTAAACAGTTACAGCATCATATTAGCAACGAGGTGCACCAGCAGTGTCAGTGCATACAGGGTGCCGCTTACTCGGGTCTGCGAAGTGACTCTATCGTCCTAGGGGCATAGACACGCCGTTGCTTTGGGCGATTGACGAGGAAAATCGCCAGGCAGATGGCGAGAATGATCGAGACTGGAACAAAAGTGCTTCCTAGACCCTTCAAAGAACCCGAGCTGTCGACGCCGTAAGTGCTCAAGGTGCCCGTGTTCGTAGAGCCATTACGGGCAGCTCCGATTCTTCCATCATCGGATTGGTTCTACAAGTGAAAAACGTGGTTAGATGTCTAGACTGTCCATCGAGGAGAGGAACACCACATACGAAACGCCGTGCAAGAAATGGAACCGACTCGGAAATCCACTCCATGGTTGCCGCTTCAGCTGGTGATGACTCGGATAGCGTCGATTGCGAGCGAGGGCATGTCGTCGTACGTCGTTGCCGTCAATCACGCGAACTGTTGAGGAGCTGTCGGAGATTTCGAGAATTGCGTGAGTCGAGGTCCACGGACGGATGCTGGGTCGCTATCACTGGCGCTGGTGGGGAGATATCGATGGGGAACCACAGCAAACATTCGCGGAAGCCGGAAGAAAAGAGGTTTGTCCCACTTGGTGCTGCTGTTTTGGTCTTGGCGTTCATGGGGTTCTGCTCTTCGTGGCTGGGCACATGCTGGGACCTCCCAAGACCCCGGTTCTTCGTGATTCATTTGGGGCAAGCGCAGAAAAAGGACAGAAAAGTCACTGATCTGCTCCCTCCCAGAGACCTCCAATCAGTGAGAGATGTGATGACCAATCGGTGGTTGGTACATGTACGGCTCGTCTGCAAGCCACTGGGAGAAATGGTCACCCCCCAAAAGCTGCTCTCGTGCGAAACCCTGCACGACTTTGATGACAGACATTTGTGTTTGTGGTTGTGTTTGTACTCTTGCCCGAGTATGGGAGATTCCCGTGGTTATTTTCACCATTGTGAAGCTCATATACCGGTCTGACTTGTTCAAACCAAGATTGCGACTTCCCAATGCCGTGGAAATGTCATCAGAGATTCCCGTGCCGCTGGGATCCTTCCCTGCGATCTCCCGTCCGATTTTGCGTTGGCGGCAGGGGATGGACCCACTATAAAGAGGGCCCCGGCCGGGCCTAGTTCTTCTTGGCTCTGTCCTTCCCCTGGTCCAAATCGCCGAAGATCTGCAGCTGAAATGACCCCGTCCAATCAATGCCACTTTTCAGGGCTTCCCCAGGCCCAATCTCAAAATACTTCGCCACGACGCTTCATGGCCAGTGCGCACTCCCGAGACATGTTAGGCCACGCCGTTGAAGACTGATATCGACTCCTTCGTCGGCGCCACGGCTATGTGCATAATGGGCGCAATGCAGCAAGCTAGCCATGATTCACCAGAGCCTCACTGTGGCTGGTCTGAACTGGCGGCAGAATTTTATCGCAACGTTTGAGCGACCTGCATCGTGAGGCATCATCCGAGTGTTTGCGAACAAGTCGGGCTACTCCGTATTGGCGGGAGATTTGGGACCTAGCGGCGCTGTGAGACACTCATTTCGGTATCGTCTGCCGAATCAAGAAAAAGCAGCAAAGCGCGAAAAAGGAGGGGGATCGAGGCGTCATTGGATCTGCACTTGACATCATCACACCACGCAGGAGTGAGACATTCCCATACAAATTCGCGATTTCCTGATCGTTGAGTTTTGGACAATGCCCATTGTTTCCCGCTGAGTACGCTCTGATGAGATTCATCATCTGACCATCCTGTATGTGCAAATTCGACCAGCCGATTTGTCGGAAGATTCACTTTGGTGGGCAGTTGCGTTTATCGTGGCTTTGATGGTTGCACACACTCCAACGGAGCCTACATCTCTCCGCGCGCAACTTCGTTGAGTGTGTAGACATCTTGAGAAAGACTCGCTACGTTATGGCTAGAATTGTGAGCGTTCAGTAATCCAAAACTTACACAGATATACAAATGTAGCCTAGGGCTTATATATGTGATCACATATGCAAGTTCATTAGCTAATACGCCGATGCATGGGATCAGGCCTCACGTCTAACCCCAAAAGCTGGGGCGAGGCGTCAGGTGCGGCTCTAAAACTGACATCCGGGGCTAGGCATGCAACAGCTTATTACTCACCTGTTGAGGTCCATCAGTAATTGATCCGACTTTTGGGTTTTGATAAGCTCAGCCCAGAGGTTGACACGCGAGATGAAGAGGTCGGAATGATCGATCCGCCCGTCAGCGAGAATGTCTATAAGAATCAGTTGCCCGAACCGGAACGTCTATTTCGTTTCGTGAGAACACACAACACGCACCACGAATCCGGTGTTCGCCCAGTCTTGATAGCTCATCCTCTAAAGTCCTTCAAAATGGCGACCCAAGAGACTGCAAAGACTCTCTACCTGACCACCAATGGAACCAAGTTTGCCTACCGCATCATCGGTCCCCCGAGCAAGGACAGCCGCCCACCTCTCCTGATGCTGAACCATTTCCGGTCTACCATAGACCTCGTACGCAAAGACTTGCCCCTCCGCAAGAAACTGGTGCCCGATACTAACACTCTCCCAGTGGGACCCCCTCCTCATCGACACCCTGGTATCCTCCGGAACCCAAGTAATAACCTACGACTACGCAGGCATAGGCCACAGCACCGGATCCGTCAAGTCCAGCGTCAAAGCCTTCACCGCAGACCTGATCCACTTCATGTCGGCCCTCCTCCTGACCCTCCAGCACGTGAAACTCTTCGACGTCCTTGGCTTCTCGGTAGGCGGCTTCATCGCCCAGCAGCTCGTCTTGACCCGCCCGGATCTGATCCACAAACTCGTCCTCTCCGGCACCGGCGTTTCAGGAAACGGAGGCAGTGAAATCGGCCATCAACACACCATGCCTGAGGTTCTTTCCGCCGTTTTCGCGCCTAGGCCGGACCCAAACCAAACGATTGATGCCTTCTTCCCTAGCTTTATCGCCAAAGCGGAGGGAGAGAAATGGTTCGGCCGGATCTTCGCTGCACGAAGCAAAACGGCAGGCAAAGACGGCGAACCAGAGCTTGCATCCTTCTATTCTGGGCCGGAACTGAACAAGTACATCGAGGCGCTGCTGACGTGGGATACGGACCCTTTGCCGTATGCCCTGCTGCAGGGGATCCAGAAGGATGTGCTGGTCACGGTCGGGGATAATGACCTGATTGTTC
The DNA here is from genome assembly GCA_033297075.1 of Rhypophila decipiens. Taxonomy (NCBI): domain Eukaryota; kingdom Fungi; phylum Ascomycota; class Sordariomycetes; order Sordariales; family Naviculisporaceae; genus Rhypophila; species Rhypophila decipiens. Next base: position 17,408 of record MU858254.1, on the reverse strand, counting down.
CGACCATCAATGGGTTCGACCTGGCCAAGCAGATTCCTAGGGCTAATTTCATGATGTTCCCTGGCAGTGGACATGGTCATTTGTTTCAGTATGCTGTGTTTTATGCAGACGCGGTGACGAGGTTTTTGAAGGGCGAGTTCCCGGTGCCACCTGTTTCGGCTGGGACCATCAGTCCTTTGGGTTTGGATGGGCAGCTTCCGAACTAACGGGATACCGGTTCTGTGTTATATTGCGCATCTGGACGAAGGATGGTGGGAGATGGATTAGGGATACTAATGCTGAAACTTACAAGATCAATGAAGGTTGAGATGGCATATTCTGCTTCGATTAGCTAATAAACTCCAAATGGACGGACGAGGATTTTCTTTTCGCGTGACAATGATGTGTAGAGTACCAAGATCATCCATGTGGCACCGAGAATGATGCTCAGTTCCACTTCGATTACATGTGCTCGGCTCGTTCGCGAACTCACAACGCCCTCCCTGACCTTGGACGCTTTTGTGCCGGGGCGGCCGGTTCTGGGGATTCTTCGACATCCGTTGTCTGTCCACGTTTGTTCTTTCGCAACGGGCAAGGGGCTATGTGTACCAATTGGTCTGGATCTTCAAACTCTACCGGATCGTCAAGACCCTGGTTGCCGTCAGCTTCGGAGTCACCCTCCTCTGCTTCCGATGCTGCTTCTGCTTCTGACTCGTCCTCCTCGGATGGAGCAGCACTTGCCCCAGGACTGTGTTCCGTGGTCTCTCCCGCCGCACTCTGAAAGTCAGAGCCGAGATCTTGACCCGGGGTCTCCCGCGCATCGTGAAACTCGTCGGATTCCAGCTCTTCGTGTTCTGCTGGGCCGTCGTTCACTTCCGCGGCATCATCATCGCCTGCAAGTCCCACATGAGCATTTCCTGCGTCTCCTTCATCGTCGCAAACAACCCGCGCTGGGGCTGTTACCTGCGCCTCTTGTCTTATTACCTCATTCACACCACCGACATGCTCACCAAGACTCTCATCTTCAAACTCCAATCCCAATCTAACGAGCTCCAAGCCCAAAAAGTTCCCTCTTCCGAAAGAACTCCCAGACAAGCTGAGAAATCCTGCTCGCCTGACCAGCCGTCTTGCCGCGATGACTCAACCAAGCAATGAACTCGGCCTCGAAACGCCCTTTAAACTCATCCGAAACAGGTCCAAGGTCCGAGCATACGGAGCATCCTTCTCATCATACAGTTTATCCCCGGGAAATGGTCTCTGTGGGGCTGTGAGGAAGATCTTGACCATAGCCCGTAGTTGGTCACAGTCCCCATCAACTTTAGTGCCGACCCGGAAACGATGCAGCGTCTCTTCATCGGGGAGGAGGTTGTTGGTGATGGACCACGTGTTGCTCAGGGGACGTACCACGGAGCGCATGACAGGCTCGATGCGCGGCTATAATCGTGGTGGATGAAGGCTTTTTGAGATGGAGTCAGGTCGATGTCGGCGTTGATCCGTGCAAGAGCTTTGACCTGGTTGGCGAAACTCTGGGCTCCTTTGGGATCTTTAATTGGGTTGCCTGGGATGGCTGCTGTCTGGTCCGCGCGCTGGTGACGGATGGCCTCGAAATCCGGATCATGGATTAGATGCGATATTGAGTTGTGACCACCTTGGCCATGGTGAATCTGGTGATTTTGGTGATTTTGGAGGAGCGATTCATTTTCCTCTTGTCGGATGAGTGCCGAGTATTCCGCTATATGGGCATCGGGGAGGTCGGCGAATGGATCTGCTCTACTCGATGAGTTGATATGATCCATGGTTGATGTTCTGACGTCGTGGTGGTTGGTATCATCTTGAAGCGTGTCAAGGGTCGCGTTGAGAGCAAGTGAGGTTGAAAATCCCAACTAGAACGAATTGGGGGGTTGGAGGAGTTCTGGCCTGAGGCAGCAGTTGGCACCGCCGCTGACTAATGTTTCATTCCTCAGGCACCAAAGTGACTACAGCCAGGGAGACAAGTTTCTACAACTTCAAGTCTTCAACGAAAGCTCCATACCGAAGGAAACCTTGGATATTGAGATGACAAGAGTCTGATAGATTACTTGTAGATCAGAGGCCTGTCAGCTCCATCAGACACGGCCTTCCTTCCCCCAATCCCAGAGGAGTCTTGGTCTTGGACCATGGTCTCGAACAGCAAAGAGGACAGGAGTTGGATAGCTTCCTGCGCGGTCTGGTCTAATTTGTGACACATCTTGTGTGCTTTCTGGAAGAACAGGTCACACCGCCAGCTGTCAGACATGCATCTCGGTCGTAGAAGATATTCATGTGAGCACCGTTGTGCTCCCAGCTATACCTTGGCAACCTGGTGCAATAAACCGCATAGAGTAGCTGCAGTTGCTGAAGTTCCTGTCCGGGGCGTGGGTGTCTTTCAGCAACGGAAGCCGATGTTGTTGGGTTGGATCGGGGCCAATATATCGTAAAAATGACTTGGCGCGCGATTTGAATTCAGTAAAATGTCCTGTGATATACCCCCCAATCCCTCAACACTTGCCTGAACCAGTGAAGCATCAAGAGCGCAACTAGAAACTTGTCCGTCATATAGGACAAGACGCACCTTCTAGGCAGAACACCTGCAGCTTTCCTTGGTGCAGCGTCGAGACAGGTGATAGCAGGCAAGTGGAGGTTGTTGCCTATGGGATGGATGTTGGTTTGGAAGCTGCAGACAGGAGACGAGCAAATGCCTCCGGCATCACCTCACCGCTTGATCATAGAGACGGTATTGGTGCTGATCAAATGGAGTGTTGCAACGAATCAACCACATCGTATGCTGCACGTCATACCCTTTGTTGCTAATAAAATTAGCGGCAAGCAGGGATGCGCGACTGGATTGATCGATAGTGGGTTCTAGACAAATGCCGAATGCGTAAAGGTGTTGATGGGAGTCCCCAAACATCCCCTCACGTCACCACATGCCAGTACCAAGTCGCTGGTCCTCCATGCCGTCGGCAGCTTGTTAGCTTCGGTTCTGCAAGCGTGATGTGCCTAGGGCCGTGGTATTGGTTCGTGATCCCTCCAACACGGAGAAAGACGGAGGGGGGGGGGCTGGCCATTGGCTGATAAGGAGCTGCAGCCCACAGCGGCATGGTCGGCAAGGTGTGACACCTGAAGAAAATCTGCTCTGGACAGTATCGCCTAACGGAGAGTGCTTGTGTGGTCTTACTCGCCAGCGGAGACCTGTCGAAATACAGGATGGTGACGTTTGTCTGGCACGATTCGCGAGGTCCAAACCTGCAAATCCCGATAGAAAAATTTCCGAACGTCCTTGCTGTGTTGTGCGACCAACTTGGCGGAACCGCTCGAGAGGCGTGCTGTGGTGCAACAGATAATACCATGAGAAACTTGAAGTAGTGATGGGAGTGATCAGTAGATAGTGCAGCGACGATTCTCCTCGGTGCTGGTCCCAGGTTAATGCCGAAGCGAGGGTTAGGTTAGGTAGACTAGAATCCTGCACCGATCAAATGGGTGAGTGGCGTCATATGATTGGATCTTGGACCATTGTTGGAGGGTGGCAGTCGGTCCTCTGGGATGCGGCCCAGAACTTGGCGGCTGATGAGATGGGGGCGGCACAAGAAGGTTGTCATGGAGGTTACAACATGCTCGTATTGTGATCAACTAACTGGCACAAAACTCGGGCAAGCCTCCCACCCTTGGAGCATCGGACCGTCCCGGCCTTCTCGTCCTCCCAATGACCCTACTTGGTCTTGTGTATCTTGTGAAGTCTTGTTTGGGCGATTTCACCTAGTTATCGTTTCCTCGAAATCGGCCACATGACCACCACATCTATTTTCCAAGATGTCCAGCAAGGGGTCGAGGTCCGCCAGGGGCGCGTTATCACGCAGACCATCGCTTGGCCATCAACCACATTCACAACCTATGTGACGCTCGGCGGTGGCCCTCCTGTACCTCCAACTGTCGGCCCGCCTACGACCACAACCGAGATATTCCAAGCGGCGCCAACACTGGCACCAGCACCGTCAAGCTCTCCCCAGCTCACTTCGGAGCAGATTGGGGCCATTATTGGATCCGTGCTCGGCTTCTTTCTTGTCCTCCTGATTTGGTGCACATGTCTATCACTCCGGCGGCGACGCCGAGTGTTGCTTTACGACTCGAGCTCGACAAGTGATACAGAAGTGCCAGTGGTGGAAGTGATACCGGGACACGGTCATATTGGTGATCCATGGAGGAGACCTGGACCGACTCGGATGCCTGGATTGGTGCCTCCGCCCACCAGGATCCCTCCGACGCCACGACACACGCCGTATCGACAAACCAGGCACACTCAAATACGTGGTGTTCGGCGATATCCATGAGATGCGATGGCGGAATGGTAAAAGTGTTGTCCGGCGAACCGTCTTGGAATGGAGAGCCAGCTTGTGGATTATTGTTAAGGGTTGAGTGCCGGGTGGATGCCAAAGGTTGGTCAAGGTCCACTTGAGGAAAGATCATTTAACATGATTCAGAGTTGACTCTGTCGGGCATACGCGGCAAGGGCATTGTGGCCAACACCGGTGAAGGACCGGTAACGGCCCGCGTGGGCCACAAGTGAAAAGGTATAAATGGGGTCTTCTGAAAAGGAAGTCGCAACCACGCATCTGGGCTTGGCCGAGATCCACCTGAGGAACATGAATGACTTCCAGTTGGTCCAGGTCAGTGCCATGCCGACCGGTACGGCAGGAGCGATGTTGCCTACACCGTAACACCGGTGAAGGTCCGGTGGCTGGCCGGTGTGGGCCAAAAGTGGGAAGGCATGGACGGCATGTTCTACAGGAAGTCACAAATCGCACAACTTGGACAGAGAATGTTTTGGACCAAATTTAAAGTTCAGACCGGGTTTCCATGCTGTTCCCTTTCTCCAGGTTTCTTTCTTTATTTTCTTGATCTTTGAAGATACCCATTTTACACCGTCATGTTTGAGGCAGGCATCGCAAATAATTTCTTCTAAATTGCTTCTAATACAAATAAATCATTGCGCAAAGGTTGCCAAGCATGTCATTCCAATAACCACAAACCAGACCTTGAAACTAAAATCCATTGAACGCAGATCACGCCTTGATCGGGAATGTTCCATTTCCATATGAAGCCAAAATTGCCTCCAGCAGCTCCGTTTCCGCTTCATCAACATTCACGGGGTCTACCAAAATTAGCTGAGACACCATCACACACAGTACAGCAACAAGGGCAGCGATGCTTCCCAGCCAAGCCATGCGCCAGCCATCCCAGAGGCTGGACTTGACATGCTCTCGCGAGACTCTCCGGGCGCGGCTCATCCATTGCCTCAATGAGCCGAACATAACACTGGGTGGTCTTGTCGCATTGTCCCATGCCGGGCTATAATAATCCTCCAAATCTTTGTCATCTGAGATCTCCTCGACACTCATGACAAACTCCTTGATGGCCCCAAAGGCGAAAAGAGCTACGACACACACGATGAAGCTCCATACGAGCCCATTCTGAACTTGATTGACAAAGAAATAGGGGAAAAGCGGTAGCAGACCCCCGGAAAGATAGCCGAAAGACACTGATAGGCCAGACACGACGGGCGACATGCCGACGGGAATGCTGGCAGCAGGCGAAGATGGCGCCTCTCTGACGGCATTGGTCTCATCTGACCCCTCAGACCGATTCTTTCCCACAAGTCCCGCTGCGGTTGAGAGTATGGCCTCCGTGAATGTCCCTCCGCCAGCAGCAGTGGCATGGTCATAGACGGCAGTGGCCAAATGGGGTGGCAGGTTCAGCGGCTCGAGATACCTGTGCAGCAAATCGAGATCAGGCCCAGTGCCGTCTGCTCGTGCTTCGTACTGCGCCTCCAAGGCTCTCGCAAGTGAAGTAGAGCTCGAGAGGCTGGAGGTACTAGCCCGTCGTTCCCTCGCTGCTTCCTCTGCAGCAGCCTCCTTGGCCGCCTCTCTCGCCTCGGCTTTTCTCTCGCCGTCGGCAGCCAAATACCCGCCGATGCCCATGCTGACGCATCCGGCGCAGATTTCGGCAAAACCGGCAGTGATTACCATGTGTGAGCTCCCGAGCCAGGACAAGCCGGCTGTCAAGGCGAAGGGCACCGTCAGACCGTCAGCAAACCCGATGGTAACGTTTGCAAGGAACGGCCTGAGAAGAACCGCTGATGTTGTTGACTTTGGAAACCCCACCAAACTTGAAGTGTCGACCGGATGGCCATCGTCGGAACCATCTTGTGTTTGTCCTGCTTGGGGGCGCCCCGTTGGGCCACGATGCTGCGGGCGGTTTTCGCCGACGGAACACGGATAGTCCATGCCTGCCGTGGCGATATCTTGAAAATCTATTTCGTGAACGTCGGTCGTCGTGTTTCCCTTGCTTGGGTCCGATGATCTGCGACTCGTCGAGAGCGGAATGGACGAGAAACCATCGGGACTTTCGTCGGTGCCTTCGACGCTGGCGGCAATGCGGACGTAGGCGGGAAGGATGGAGGAGCCAGAACCGGGGGATGACGAGCGCCTTCTTCCTCCGCTGCCCGTCCCTGACCTCAGCTGGCCGAAGCCAACGGAGCGCAGCAGCGTGTTGAGCGACATTTGCCGCTGGGCGCTGATTGTTTCGATGACGAGATTTGAGGTGCTATGAGATTCACCCGCTAGCTTTACGCAATCGACCAAAATCGTAGGAAAGGTCTTCGCAGTCACAAGATGGTTGACGGCTCGGCTTCAGCATGCTCTCTGGTCCCACCATTACCGGCGCCTCTTTCTCACCAGCTGATAGCCTATCCGGCAAGTCGGTAACTATCTCAGCTTTGATTTGTGGCGCGCTATAACGATCAACGGATCACCACTCGGAGATGTTAGGTTGGAAGCGCTGATTTTGCGCCTCGAATGCTGAATATGCTTCCAGGCACCTGATACAAGATCAGTTTGACAACCAAGACCACGAGGGCTGTTGTCATTCACCAGCAGCTGGGGAGATGGAGTGCTGTAATGGAACTTGGAAGTCAGCTGCCACGACTCGGAAAACACCCTCCTTCCTCCCAGACTGCTTACCTGAGCGCAACGCCTTTCGACCCATCAACCTGCACTATCAGCCAAGCACACGCCACGTTGACATAATCCTCTCACTGATTGGACGTCCCGTTCACTTCAAATCCGTGACAAGTGCTGAGTCGTGCAAGCAAGATGATGCATCCAAACATCGAATTGGTTGATCAATGCATATCAAACCAACCTCTGTGCCTCTCTTCAAAGGCAGGTCGTTTGCCGATGAAGGACATGAAGACAGATAACAACTTGACACGGAAATGATACAAAGAAGACATTGCCCCTCACGGTCCGCCCCGAGCAATTCAGGGGTAATGACGTCACCGTCTAGACGGTAACCAAACAATGACACCATGCAGGTATCACCAAAAGGAGAACAACGCACAAAGGAAGTGTCACAACAAGAGGAGTCATAAATATTCTTATTTGGACTACCATCACTCTATGACGGCCAAGTATGTGTGTGGCTGTTGAGCAGCCGGCAAACCCCAGTCCCGCCCCAACACCCCGCTAATAATTGAACCCAACAGCTTCCAGCCATCGCTAACAAGAAAACTAAAGAAAGACAGAACAATGCATGCAAATGGGTATTATAACTGGTACAGTAGGTACCTGGAGACATTTTAAGACGAGAAATGGGGGGCATTCAGGAACAAGCCCATGAGGACACCGCCAAGGGTGCCAGCCACGGGGATGGTCATGATCCAGGAGAATGCGAGCAAGGCGACTCGCTGGAAGTTGACCGCCTTGAAGGTGCCGTTGCAGAGACCGACGCCGACAGTCGCGCCTGTGATGCACATGGATGTCGATACGGGCAGGGAGAATTGCGAGAAGACGAGGACGGTGACGGCGGCGCCCATTTCCATGGAGCAGCCGCGGGATGGGGAATGGTATGTGATTTTGTTGCCCATGACTGTTTACCAAACGAGTTAGTATGATTGGACAATTGGGAAAGATGGAAATTGAGCAGAAAAGAACGAACCTGTCATGATGTTGTACCCGTAGGTGAGCAGACCAACCGAGATGGTGGCCGAGAGGACAGCAAGCTGCCAGATGGGAACGGGCTGCTTGGAGGCAGAAGCCTGGCCGGTGGACCAGGCCGAGTAAATGACAGCCCAGGGACCAACCGAGTTGCCGATATCATTGGCGCCGTGAGCAAAGGAAGCAGTGCAAGCGGTCAAGACCTGGACGAAGGAGTAGGTGTGCTCGACTTCGTTAGGGAACTTCTGGGCATGGGCATACACGCGGGCCATGCGCTCGCCGTCGGGGGTGCCTGCAATACCAGTCTGGGCGGCGTGGATGTCATAGTTCAGACCGTACAGAGCACCGCAGACGATCATGGCGGGCACGCGGCGGAGAAAGGTCTTAATGTTTTGCACCTCGTAGATCTGGCCTGGGCCCATGGGGTTCTCGTGCAGGGTGCGCATCGCCCAGCCGATGGGACCCTTCTTCTTGCGCAGCTTGGCGTGGAGCTTGTCCTGTCCTTCTTGCATGCGCTGCTTGTAGGTCATGGGGGGAGCCGTCTCGGCCAGGGCGAGGGATTTCTCCTTGGTCTCGCCGTCGGACTTTTTGGGGTCGTAGTCGCCAGAGTCGGCGCCCGAGCGAGGGAGTTCTTGTTGCGAGGTCTCGTCTTCTTCGTCTTCTTGGACGACGGCGTAGTTGGGAACCGCGGCTTCATCACCAGGCAGCACAACGGGGCGCTTGAGCAGAGCGGGTCCGTAGATGAACATCCACCACTTGACCGAGTGGTCCTTCTTGATGATCTTGGCGTAGACGTAGGGGACAAAGAACAGGGCCGAGAGAAGGGCGAGACCACCTCCTGTGCCGAGCGTCACGGCGACGATGAACCATGTTGGCTTCTTGTTCAACCCGAGATTGGGAGAGCCCTTGTAGACGATGGAGAGCGTGCAAATGGTGCCGGCGATGAGGAAGAAGAAGGGGCTTGTGTAGACGGCCCAAGGAACAGGATTCTTGCGCATGTGGACGACGAGCTTGATCAGCATGAAGATGATGGCGCCGAAAGCCGCTGAGATGGCGGGCGCCATGCCAAGACCGGCGAAGATGGCGCCGAGACCCTTGCCGTCGTTCCAGCCCCACTGCACCTTGGATGCGCCGACGGTGGCGACACCCACACCGGCGACGGCGGACACGAGCGAGTAGGTGGACGAGACGTGAGCAGAGTGCCGTGTGCACCACATGACCCAGGAGGAGGCAGCGGCGAGAGCGCAGGTGAAAGCGAGCATCTGAACGCCGGCGTCGCCGCGGAAAGCGTCAGAGGGAATGATGCCGTTCTTGATGGTGTCGGCGGTACGAGCACCGACGGTGATGGCGCCGAGCATTTCGAAGATGGTGCCGAAGACCATGGCTTGTCGGTACGAGATGGATCTCGACGAGACACTGGTTGCCCACGCGTTGGCGACATCGTCTGTTGGGCGGTGCGTTAGAGGATGGTTTGGGAAGGAGGTCGCGTGAGCAGTTGTGACTTACTTGCGCCGTTGTTGTAGGCGTCTAACAAGGCAAAAAAGGTGCCAATGGCAAAGACGTAGTCATATTGACCGAGCGTCATCTTGAAGACTGTCGAGTCGAGCAACGACTATCTTCGGAAGGTGTTGCTGGCAGGGGCTTTCTCCGATACTGAAGTTGAGACAAAAGTTCAGTATCAAGAAGGAAGCTGTGCGTGTGCCCTGGCTAAGACTGCTAAGAGGCCAAGAAAGTCTTGGATGCGTGGAAAAGCTTTTTATATGTGCCGGCGCACATGGTCTTGGTGTGTGCTGCATCTCCTCCGTCGGCACAGGTTTTTTTCGCAGAGGCAACGCCAAGCAGCTCTGGATGGAAAATCCCACCTGCCTAGATTTGGTCACCGACGATGGTAACATGGCGCATGGATTGTATGAGAGAGATTGTGGAAAATTGATTTTTGGGAGTACTTGGCCACCTCAATCTAAGACTTTGATGTTGAGAGCTTCTTCCCCAGACGATTCACCCACGTGGGCTGGCTGATTGGTCAGGATTGGATCCAGGATCACCCTTCGACGGGCTCCATCCATCAGCCTCATGCACTGGCTTGACGGGCAAAAGAACTTGGGGGACTACTGGGGACCTTAGGGTGGTGCGGGCCACTGCGGGGGTGGTCGAGCCACCTGCAGCATCTCATTGGCGCACTCGATTTGGCGACTTTTTCCGTGGGATGTGTGTGGTATTTGTGTTTTTGCTTTTGACTTGTTCCTTTTCGTTCCGAGTGGTCTAGCCCCCTGTATGAGCTGGTTTCGCTCCATCATGTCCCGTTCCTCCGTCTGGGGGCGTGCAAATCAGACCGCGGAACCCGGGGACAACTTGACAAGAAACAAAAAGTGGCGAACCAAAATCCACTCCAAGAGTTGACGCGAGTAAGATGGAGCCCTTGCGACCTTGATGACCAAGGATGGCAGAGCTGGGCATTGATCCAAGATCTCGGGTTTGTGAAGCGGGACAAGACCTTTCAGGGGTCCGGATGGCGTCAAGACTTGGCCCATGGCCTGGGCAGTCGTATTCTTTCCGCTTTTCGACGTCTGGTCTCCCGGACACGGGCGGTTCCGTTTCAAGAGGCAACTCGGTACTTGGATGGGCAGATGACTGATATCAGAATTTTATAAGTCTCCTAGGTATTATGGAACACTCGCATTGGGCGATCCTCGGTGTTACGTCCATCCTCTCGTGGGCAAGCATCGTGCACGTGGTACTGCACCAACACGACCGCGGAAACGCACGACCGACCACAACGGACCTTCACCAGTCAAATGTCGAGAGAGACGAACCAGAACTGTAGGACGCCTCTTCAATCTCCCTGTCTGCCCTGCTCAGCCTGAAATGGTGTCCCTGGCACAACGTCACAGCTGAATGTCGTTCCCGCAGTTACTTGCAGCAGATTGACTTTGGGACAATATGTATAATTCGTCGATCCTTGGCACCACATATTAATTAAGTGCATCATGTCTCGTTTGTGTTACCCGGGTAAGGGTTCGTGACGCCGGCAGGTCTTGGTAACCGAAGCCCCAAAGCTTGTGCTCGTTGGCATCGGGGAATAAAAAGTCGCATTTTGGGATCCCAAGAGATTCTCATTTCATGATTCCAAGGATTCCTCCATCTCTTGAAATGGAAGACTGCACGTTTTTCTTCGCTCAGAGTAAACATCTTGGCGTTTTGCCGATCTTGTCAACAAACCAGCCACTCAGCGTCCAGCATCTTTACACGTGGTGGGGCCAATGGTCTTTCGAGGTTCGGCGACCAACACGATGTGAAAAACATGACCAACTTTGACCGATCACCTTGAACTGTCCTAGCATGAGATATTTGTGGGCATTATTTGCCGTAATGATCACCTTTTTGAGGACGCTTGTGAAAGCGGGTCATCGAGTGACTGTGGGGGTTTTCAATGGTCATCAGGATATCTCGCGGTCTCGAACCAGCATCGAGATCATTTCTGTTCGCCTCCGCGTAATCCGAATCATGCTCTTTCAGCTCTGATGGGTTCAAGTCACTTGTATGTACGTTGCCTTCAACGGTCCTCATCAGGGTCCAAGGAGGCAATTGTTATATGAACATCTGAGCATCTCGTGAGCTACTGGATGATTTTGTAGACTAATCTCGAAATGAGACCTACCAGCCATGTTCAAACAACGTCCCAATCAAAGACACAAGCTTTCTGGGCATCTGTACCATGTATTCAAGCTTTTGCCAATGTGCAGAAAGCATGCACGGTGCGTGTTGGCACACCGGATGCCACGAGTGTGCGTGACAGGGGGGACGAAAGTGGACGGATGTATGGCTAGAAAGGGAACCGATCCTTGGGAACCCTGGCTCGTTCTAGAACGATTGGCTGCCTACCGGCAAAGCTTGTTTGTCACACCCAACGTTCCATGGGACGGGGTCTCCGGCTCTGACTGTCGAGGCTCCCTCTTGCTGGTTGGGTGAGGTGTCTAAGGTTCTTACCTTCTGGTTTACACTGTCCATACCCCTGTTGTGGGACTTTGGTGAGTGTATTCTCATTCCTGACATGTCTTAACTTTCAAAGAACCTTCAAAGGCATCTGTTCAAGGTGCTAGTTCGGTGCGATACCAGACATTTGGTATTTGGCAGGACCCACGTGCTATTACACGTGATTCATGTTTGTTTGGAGAATGTTTCGAGCTACCACGGGTCTACTTTGTAACTATTGGACAAAATGGACTCCCTTACTAAGCAAACAATAACAGAGCCTTTTTGATGGGTTCTTATTTTTATGGGAGTTAAGTCTTGCCTGGGTATGGTAATCTGGCACTTCCGGGGAGGACGTCGTCGACGCTTGGCAGACAAAGATGGCCGACCACAAGCTAATCCAACAGTTTGTTTTGACTTCGCTGACGATAAAATTAATTTGACGGAGTCATATGCCATTTTGGTCATGGGGCAAACGACTTGTGACGTTGTCATACATAGGGGTATGCTGTTTGCTTGCGACCTCTGGCAGGCATAAGGTCCAACACTAACCCTTGGCCCCTGACGCCCCTCGACCAAAGTAAACAAAGGATGTTTACATGCTAAGAAAGTAGAGTTCGATCCAGATGACTGAGTAAGCGAAAACCCTTGAGACGCATCTCCTCGGATTCTTGTTTATTATTTTACTTTGCCCAGCGAGGACTGGTATCCCTGACAGGAACGCGAGACCTTCAAAGGCGTGAGGTGAGACCAATATCTCAATGCACAAGAATATTTAGAGGGGCAAAAGGCCATTTTGGGGAAAAGCACGTATCTAATATTCAATGATATTACGTTGGAGAACCTAGGATGGAGACACGGGGCCTAGAAAAGGCAAAAGTTATATGCTCTTTCGTCTGTCATAGCTTCGGTTTGCATTGTTATGGAATGCGTTGTTGACTTCTCCTCTCATTCAAGGCTTGATGAAAATTCCGATGAGTGATAATCCTGATTCTAGTAGACTCTTCGGTTTCAAGCAATCATCTCTCAGCCCAAACAGTCTGTTAGGCAGGGTTCTGCCACTTTGTTCCTTGACTCATGCAATTTGTGTCTTTGACGAGGTTTCCGCGATGTGTTGACCGTTATTTACACACAACAAACCACTGGAACCAGCCTTTTGTTGATCACTGATCCGGCATGAATCATTCATTTCCAGTGCTCACTGGGAGTTATTATCCACGAATCCCTCCTCGTCCCTTGCCTCGGTGGAGAAATATCAGTGTATACTGGATACTCACCTTTCTGCAAGTCCCCCTGCTCGACCGGCTAAGCTAGGAGCGAATATCATCCTCTAATCTTCAGACCGTTAGCATGGGTGCTCCGGTCAACCCCAACGGTCGGCAGCACGGCTGGATCTCTCGACCTCAACCAGTAAGATCAGCATACCAGATAAACTTGACATATCGATCTCACCCTATTTTGCAGCATGGAAGCATCCCACCCCCTGTGAGACATGGCCCGATGGTCCCGTTCAACGATCCTTCGGCATCAACAACTGCCGCGTGTCGTCTTGGCTCAATTATATGGGAGCTCAACAGAGTATGTCGCTGCGCGTAACGGCTTTGCTTCTAGAGCTAACACGCTATCTTCTTTCCTCCAGGCAGTGGACTTCGCTGAACCGGGTATCGGCGATTACAAGAAACGCGTTATGGTAATGATGTCATGGGAAAGTGAAACTGGCGATGGAAAGCCCGACCCCGACGCGGAAAGATTACGGGCCGCGTTCGAGAATCTGTATGGATTCACGTGCCAAAATGCCGAAATTTCTAGGGAAGGAGACAGGCTAGTACTGGAGCTTTCATCTTGCATGAATGGATGGGTCAAGAAGTTTGGCTGCAAGTCTATTAGACTATCTTGTTGGTATTTTATTATGCCCTCCATTCCACCCCGGAGGTCAACATGGCGACTGCATGGCAACAGTGAGTCCAGATTCACTACTAGTATTCTGATTTCTGATATCCCCTCGTAGTTGCTGATGGCGTCAATCAAGGTGGATCATTTGCGAAAGCATCCTAATGGAAGCACAATCAGATACTCTGGTCTTCCTGAATGTTGACTTTGAGCTGTCAGGATTGCAAACCAAGCATTGGCCCGGCGTCTCGGAGACGATTGCCGCATGCGGATGGAACCCAGTGGCACGAGGTCCCATCCCTCGCGACAGATTGTTCACGGCGAGACTGGTTGCAGCGCTGGAGAGGCTTGCGATTTCGGAGCTAGACGAGGGATTCTCCGTCGCGGCTCTTTATGCCGAACTTCTCGTCGACCTCAACGAAGCGCCCCTTGATCGGGAGGGTCGGCATGAAAAAGGATACCGACTCAGAAAGCAACCAATCCATTTCGCTCAGGTGAAAAATAAACAACCAGCGAGCATCACTCTCCGCCCTGTCATATGTCAACACAATCTTGCAAAGCCCCCCCCCCCCCCCCCCCCACCGTCGGACAAAGTGGCGAGAGTGGTTATAAGCATTGCTCTCGCCGATGATGAGCCGGAAGACTACAGTCCAACGGCCATAGAACGGTGGCTGGCCTCCTACCATTTGCCAACAGATGAAATCAAAGTTGAGGCGGTCTTCCGAGGTCTACCGAACGTAGTACTTCTCCTCTCTCTTCCTGTCGGCGCTTGGAGCCTCTTGGCGGAAACGGAGTATCCGAGTTACACTTACAACTTTGTCGCTTTCGTCACCAGTGACAGTTACCAGCCTAAGCGGATTACAGCCTTGGGAGCGGGGGGAGCGGCGACCGGTCTTTCTTACGAAAGGGCAAGTCCACCGAGAAAGAAACATCTGAACCCGGACACATAAGGGAGACATCTGCCCATCAGAATCCCTACGTCTGGTTCTCCTAGAGAGTATAGGTGCCCAAGCTATTTCATTGTCAATTGCCCCCGGGATTTGATAAGCAGCTACCTTGGCGAGCGAATATATTATTAATACTACATGAACAAAATATTATTGCATAATTACTGGGTTCTTTTGCAATTAGAACTGGAGTTTAACGGGTGTGACCATTGGACCTCTGTCGGCAGACAAACCTGAACAATCCGGAGCCCAAAGGTGATGATTCCAGCTGGAACGCAGATTTTGCCTTTAGCGGGACCTTTCCACCTCCTTCATCAGACCTGTACACCCGGTATCGGGGTGACACGTCCTTCAACTTTGATAGACTGTCAAACTTTAACTTGACAGGGGCCGTGGCAGATGAGTGTGATGCTTTTGCCACAATGGGACTAAACGTCTGCTCGCTCGGCAACTTTCCCTGGGACGTGATTCCAGAAGAAGGCCGATCTTACAGGGGCACGGGCGATATCGATGACCCTGACGCGGAGTGGTTCATCATCAGCAGAGTCGAAGTCGGCCAAGAGTCTGAGGCTTCCAATCTTTCAGACCATGTGATCGGCCATAAACCCAGCGTTTGGTACGACTCAGAATGGACAACGCTACAATTCGGCAACGAGACATATTGGCTCGAGTTTCATCATTCGCTGTGCGTGAGCCGCGTGATATACGCCCAAGCCAACGTTTCCATGGAAGGATTCCCGGCAAGCGCAAATAATAACATGAACACCAAGATCTACTACTACAATATCTGCCATCTATGGGAGAAGAATCTGGAGCGAATGGAAATGAGAGGTTGGAGAACTTGGAGGGTGGTAGCAGGGCGAGGCACAAGACTTGGTAATGATGAACAGAATAATATGAAGATGAATGAGAACGGGGCGAGAGAAAGGATGTTCAAAGATGTTAATCGGTGGCGGGGAGACGTCCACTAGTGCGAACATACCCAACGGCGGTGGTTTTCAACCACTGGGTCCCGAGTTCGGTTAGATTACAAGACAAAAATCGTCACCGGGGTGGAATAGTACGCAAGTTATAGAAGAGGTCTCGATTAGCCCTGGCGGTGAACTAGGAGCTACACCATCACGGATCCAAGATATCAGAGAGGACCAAGAAGTGTGAATTTCTCGTATAACTGCACTGCGTCTACACTGCTTTACGAATATCACGGCGCGGACTTATGTGTTTGATAAAGTGTATAAAATTTGTACGAAGTATATGTGGAAGGCGGGATGGAGTGTTGGAGCTATGTGCGCGAGGGGTACTGTTATGAACATAGGTCAAAGAGGCTGTGAAGGACTTGGTTGGCGAATGTGACCGTGTTATGGGAGAGGCACGAGGATCCTGAGAAGTGAGAGGCACCGTAACGAGACATGTACTAACAACCATTTTTTAAATACACCCTGGTAAAACCTCTGGCCTGTGCTATCTCTTAGCCTCGTTGTCGCACACCTTCAACATCACCTTCAGTCTGCAACAGGCACGCGCCTTAGGTCTTGATTGCACCGATCCAAATCGAAGAAATTGACGCGATCACCGCCAAGCCCGCTCGGATCACCATTACTTGCCATCTCCTCGAACCACCGCCGCCTTTCGCGCTCGTCCGGGGTCAACTGGTCCGTCGGGATGCGATAGATGTCCTTGAGATCCTCCCACCCGGGCGAGGCGCCGACGTCCTCGGCGACTCCGTGGCCCGTTCCCGAGACGCAGACGAACCTGTCAGTAGCCGGGGCGCGGTTGACGACCGTGATGTAGTGCTCCCATCCATCTCCAAAGTCGTATTCGTACATCAATATTTGATCTTGACAAGAAAAAGTTAGTCGGTACTTTTAGCATTCGAACAAGAGTAAAAGTGGATCGCGGATACCTACCCTTGAACTTTTCATCCTCAAAGTACTTGCACAGCTTATACCGAACACTGCTTTTCCGCTCTGTTCCGCGATCAATGGGGCCGAAGCCGTCGGCGTCGTGGTTGGGATCACCGATGCTCAGCTGGTGGGAGTTCCCTTTGGTCGAAAACTCAAATAGGTGCGTCGAGGCCCAGCCGAAGGCGACCTGCAGCGCTTGGTGCAGCTGGTAGAAGGTGGCGCGCGCTGGGCACGACAGCGTGCGCTCGACGGGTGGGTCGACGATTTCACCCGGGAGCAGCTGCACGCGGAGCACGTAATTCTCGGGGATGCAGACGGCCTTGTTCGACGGCCAACTCTCGCGCTGGCCATCAACTCCAAATTGGAGGGTGAGGCCGGGCAGGAGGGGTTAGCGCACGTTTGGTCCGACATTGTTGGTGGATGGAAAGAGCTGTCTCTTAATTTTGGTCTTCGAGAGAGGTTCGTGTGAAGACTGAAGTTGTGAATTGTGAGAAAACGAGTTCAGTGTTTGCGGTGATGTAATGGCCGCCTCTGATTGGCCGCAGACCAATAAGGGCAGAAAATACCGCTTCACCGCCTTTCTGCTGTTTTACTGTTGGGACAATACGCCGGCATGGATTACGCTGCAAGCGTCTGGATGCACGCGTGCGGGGAAAAGGCGCTGAGCTGGCTGAACAGGGCACAGAAGATCGGTGCTCTGGCCATTA
>MU858253.1:29331-62927 GCA_033297075.1 Rhypophila decipiens | reverse complement strand
ATGCAGGAGGAGAGAAAACCCCTCATTTCGCTGTCGGCTTCGGGAGCCGATGTGTGTCAAGTCACGTGTGGCAACCCCAATAAAAACACCCCCTTAAAAAGACGCCTTGGGGGCGGCCAAAATCGGAGGGAAATTTCCCTCGAAACTAGATTACACTCGCCGACGGGTTGCATCAGGATGACAAAGTAACGAGGGTCAGTATAGCTCCCAACCTGTTGGCAGAGGATCGTCAGTTGTTGGCAGTGACATGACAGCCGGGCAGTGTGAAACGAGAAAAGCCTACCAATTGAGCACAATGGAGATGGCTGACACGCTTCAGCGTGCTGATCTATTTGAGAAAACTTACGACATCATCCTTTCTTTGACGTCGACCCCTGCGAAACATCTTTCTGGCATATTCTTTCTGCGTTATGGTGCTCGTCACCTTCTCAACGGACCCATGTGCGCCACAGCCAAGCTTACCAACGACAGTGAAGGGAAGCACCTCATCACGAGAAAAGAAAGCATGTTTGCTCTCAGAACCTTGAAACTTCTCCAATCTGAATCCTTTGGATAACACGACCTTTTGTGTTTCCAAAAATGCCGAGTGGGACGATGATGGAAATCTGGGTGGGAGCGTTTCAACAGTGAATGGAAACCAAACATCTGTCGTCCCACCCTGTAAAAAGCAATCCAAAAACTCCAGTTTTCCAATCAACCTGAGAACACTGTAAAGTCTCGGCACCTTTCCCAACCTCTCTTGGCCGGCATTGCATAAGGAGGTTGATATGAATTCGATTTCACGATCAGTAAACGGGTCTTGGTGGCCTTCCCGCTCGAACAAATCTTCAATGGTCCTGTCATTGTCGGGGGTATTGGAACGCGGGTCCCGTGGAGGCCGAGCCTCATTTAATGACGGTGTTTCGAACGCCGAGCCCTCGCGCCGTTGAGAAATGGGTTTGCCTGAGGGTGAGGCACTGCCTTCACGAACTGTTGTGGTTGTAGCACATTCGGGCCTCGAGGTATTTGACGCAGACTTTAGCCAATCTGAAAGCTCGTAACGTTCAGCGGCGGGACCCTCTGGGCGCACTACACCGCCTTCGCTGGTTTTGCCTTCTGTCTTTAATTCCAGCCTCCAGTGATCGACCAAAGACTTCACCCGAAGGGAAAGCTCGTAAGGTTCAGCGACGAGACTTTCCGAATGAACCGAACCGTTCTCGCTGGCCTCAGCTGGCGTGCCCGTGGTGTGTTTCTTGGTCAAAACATCCTCTAAAGAATTTGACCGATTTGAGAACTCATATCTTTCAGCGATGGGGGCTGAGTAAGCCCCGTCCTCTTCGATGGCTCCCCCCGGTGTTGTTAATGTATGCTCCTCAACCTCTCCCCGGCGATTGAGTAAGGAGTTCAACTTACTTTGTGAGGGTACTACCGTATCTTCGCTTATTTCAGTCAGTGCAGTTGTTGTGTCGTCCAGTCTCTCGGGGTCCAAGAGGAAGTTCAGGCGACCTGAAAGCTTATTGACAGGCCCGATCAGGTCAATATGATTAGCTCCCGACGCTAACTGATGGTCAATGTCGCTTAATTGAGAAGCTATGGAAACGTGTTCTGTCCCAACAGTTCCCAAATGGTATGGGTTCTCGAGCAAAATCAGTCTTGCACCCATTTGCTTGATCCGACCTCTAAGCATCGCCGCGGGGTGTAGGTCTCTTTCTGATATTTCTCCGTCAGGACCTGGATTGTTAGCCAAGGTTTTAATTGCCCATCGGAGTCGATCAAGCTGCTGTTGTATTCTGAGATACTGGGGTACGTCTTCGAGTGGATGCTCGTCAGACCAGTCTTGCATTGCCTGCAAGTGAACGGACGCCAATTTCACTGATCCCGACTCGTCAAGATTGGATTCCACCAGCTCTTCACGCCATCTTTGAAGCGACGCAATCCCAGAGTCCAAGGAGTTCCGGACTTCTATTCTTTCCATCTCTGCCATCTCGTCCCTGTTATATTGACGTCTATTTGCAACCATGACCTCCATTGCCCTCTCCCCTAGGCGCCCCACCTCGTCCTGGCTGTACTCGACCTCCACCTCACCGGTCTCATCTGTTAGCGTGAACTCTGTTTCTAGATCCGTTGTAACCTCAATAGAGCACTGAATCTTGATGCCTTTGCTACCTTTAGCAGCAGATTCGAGAAAGTCATAGACATTGATCTTGCCGGTAGAGGTAGACCCTGCTGCCATATATCTGACTCCCTACCAAACTGGTATATAGTGATACAACCACCCTGGGTCGCCCTTATCAGAGGTGTTGAATTGTGGCCCCCCTCGCAGCCTTGGGAACTCTTCCTCTTGAATTTGAACAGCTCACGAAGCTTCGAAGTTGTTGACGTGTACTCGACTCCCCATTCCAGAAGACGGAACTGAAACTCGTGCTGGAATGGTACTGTCCAGTTTCGGTAACCCAAGGGAACGACTTGACCGTTGTCAGTTTCGAAGCCAAGGTCAAAGGGCATGACGTCTTCTAAAATCAAATTGTCCAAGACCAAGGCTCATCATCTTCTAACGATGCATGCATCGCAAGGCCGGTGACGACGACATCATCCATATCGGTTGTCATACAGCAACTCAGGCCGCTCATCTCAGCCAGGATACTCTGGATCATTGGAATGTGCGAGCATCCACCAACAGCAAAGACGTGGTCGAGGTTGCGGTCCTTCAACTTTTCGGACAGCAGTAGATCAGTCGCTGGCATGACAATAGATCTCAAGAGGGAGCCACACATCTCTTCAAACTGAGTGCATGAGATCGGGTGAGAATAGGCGGTTCCATTGATGTCCTCGAGGACGATGCGTGATTGCGTTGCGGAGGAAAGCTCGCGAATCGCCGATTGACATGCCGAACGAAGTTGGCAGAGGGCTTTCTCTCTAGCCTTCGAAGTCTGAAGGGTATTTATAAGGGGATGGAAGGTGCTAGAAGCATACACGCGCTCAACAATGGCATCCTCTCCAATATCGCTCTGACCTGCGGTCGCGAGAACCTGAATCTTGTCCTTCTGAACCGTAAAAAGGGCGGCGTTGCATGTTCCAGCACCTATGTCGACAACCAGTGCTGTCGTGGTATCGCCACCGACTGTTCTCTTCGCGAAGCTCAGGCCACAGGCGAGGGCAGCTGCAGTTGATCCGGGCATGACAGTCTCTATCTCGAGATCAGCAATTGTCCCAGCGTCCCGAATAAGCCCCATGTAATCTCTGAAATTGCACTGGGATGGCATGCTGACAACCGCGTATGAGATAGATGACTGGAGGTATTTTTCCGCGCTTTCTTTGGCTCGTTCCAGAATCATCGCCACGATCTCGACCAGTTGGACCACACGGTCCTTTCCAAGATACCGGACCTTTACCGCGGCCGTATTTCCCAATCCTCTCGTCAGGGTGAATGGAAATGTCTCAGCGCCATGCTCAGACGACAGAAAAGCGGCCCGCCCGATCATTCTGTTCAGGTTGACTGAGATGGTATTCGCGGGGTCGAGTGCCTGTCGATCCTTTGCCAGAGAACCGACAAGACGTACACGGTCGGTGAACGAAACGCAGGAAGGCATGCTGACCCCCCCCTCGGAGGTTGGAATGATTTCGATACGGTCGTTCCTAAATACTGCAACTCTCGTGTTTTCATTGCCCAGATCAATACCAATCCCCCACCTCGTTGGCTCCGAGTCCCTTGAGTCGCTTGAGTCGCTTGAGTCGCTTGAGTCGCTTTCAAACATGATTCTTAGACGCAAACAACAGGGTTGGTCTGAAGAGCAGCTGCTTCGATTGAATCTCAAGTCTTCCTTCGGTAAATGTGGCGTGTGTTTGTATGTCCGGAGATTCTCATAATTTGCTAGGAAGAAGGTCTGGGAGGGAGGCGTTGCTTCACAAAAACCAAATACTTGGC
The DNA here is from genome assembly GCA_033297075.1 of Rhypophila decipiens. Lineage (NCBI taxonomy): Eukaryota > Fungi > Ascomycota > Sordariomycetes > Sordariales > Naviculisporaceae > Rhypophila > Rhypophila decipiens. The sequence continues at coordinate 59,023 of MU858253.1, read as the reverse complement.
TTCGGGTACCACAGACCACAGTGTTCGGTTTCACTACAGGCGGGGGAGGAGGCAATGGCAATAGGCCTGGCTCTGGGATCCGGACGCAGGATCCACTGGAACACCTTCATGAACCAGGGATAAGACCAAAAAAGCCCGATAGCATCCACAAGAGCAAACCAGTCGCTTCTGCATGTTTGAATCACATTTCTATGCAAGAAACGGACAAGGCGGACGGGCAATACGGTTGTGAAACATGACGTAGGTGACCATCCAGAGCAGCAACACCGCCTCAATTAAATGACAATGGACTCCAATCTCCTTACCACCTTCTCGCCAAAGTGGAACTGCGGATTTGGGTCTGATTGAGCGAGGCCGCCTTGTGTGATATCTTGTAGCTGACCGCGATCCAAGCAAGTCATTACCGCGTCGGTGAAAATATCCCCAGCTTCGGCTCGTAGCTTCCCTACCCCCCACGGACTTGTAAGAACGTCTCTGACATTCTTGACGATTGTTGTCTTGATACTTTCTGGGTCTGGGATATGTACCCCGAGACACTTGTAAATTGGCTTCCACATTGCGATTTCGTACAGGAGCACCCCAAGACTGTACATGTCGTAATATTTTGTAAATCCACCACGGCCCTCCCTGGGAACGTCAAACTGGATATCCGGATGGCGGTACATGTCGTGCAGAAGGTTTTCTAGGGGTCGCTCTGTCTCCTCACCGACTGCTGCAGGACGGGAGTAATCAAATCCACAAAGAAGAGGATCATGTGGCGGCCCACCCCTATCTGATTGCACAAAGAGGACGTTTTCACTCCTCGGGCCTTTATGCAACCAGTCCGTCGCGTGAAGGTACCACAAGGCAGTGGCTACCTTCCGGGCAATGCGGATGCGATTGCTCATGGACGGCGGCGTTTCACTGGCGGCTAGGAAACCAAACAATGTCCTAGGATGCCCTGTCTCCGTGGTCACAACAGGTGTCTGGAACACAAAGCCGAAACGACGAAATTGGGCGTCGTGGACACAGCCCACGCAGTGCGGCACCAGGAACTCCTGCGGCTTCTGTCCGTTTCCGAGAAGCAACGCGAGGCGTGAAATTCGAACAGGAAGAAAAGGAGGGCAGGAGGGTAGCATTTCGGACTCCGAATCGGAGTATTCGCTGCCTGAATTACTATCGGCGTAATATCTCCATTCGATCCATACACTTTCGTGGCCATCCAAAACAGCTAGTGACCTGTAACAGCCATCAACCTCGGCATTCTCCTGGGTGAGATGACTGAGTCTCTTGGCTTCTAACCAGGGGTCTTGGGCGAGAGGGTTATCCAGTGCGAGGCTGGTCGTTTTGAACTGTGTCAATCGAATGACGCGCTCTTCAAAATCCCCCATACCAGGCTTGTGTCGCTGGGGTAACCTCTGGAGCGAGTCAACGAGCTTGAGTAAGTCATTGACACGGTTGTTGACCTGGAGGACCTGCATGAATGTCGCCTCTTGCATTCTTATGTGTCGTGCTCGTTCGTGAGATTCCAGGAAAGCCATCATGTTGTCATTCAAAACTCCTAGCGCAGAAAGGAGATCCTCAAACTTGGCCTTGTCGAAGGTGGCCCATTTGAGACGCTTGGGATACTTCCGCGTCCTCTCGGTAAAGCCCAGCGCCTTTTTCTGCAGAACTGTGAATTCGGGTTGTACCGACTCGGTCGCATCGGAATTGGTGAATGTTCCCTGATATTGTTCAGTCGGGTCCGCCACAAGCTCGAGGCTGTAGCGCTTTTCTAGCCTTGAGAAGTCCAGCAGTAGCAACTGGATCTGCTGCAGGGTCTCGACGATCGTATGCTGGTTCAGCCTCAGCCCGGCGCCCGCACGCCGTTCGTCATCCTCGGACAGGTTCGCCAGGATCGCCCAGCCGAGGAGCTTTTCTTTCTCCATACGGAGCCGGACGAGAAGGTAGCGAGCTGTTTTGGGCATGTTTCGAGCATGTTTCGAGCTTCGAGAAGAAGATTGTACCCTGTGAGGCAGACATGGTCAGCGTTGTCTCAGGGCATGATCTGAGGATGATTGAAAGACCACGACGAACATTTGATGCACGCAGAGAAGAGCTCGAATGAAAGAGAGGCAACGGCGAGCCCAACGCCACCGAGGCTGAGTGGGTCCATATCTCGAACTCGATAGATCCAAGGTGGGAATAGTGTGTTGGTGTGTGGGTGGCGTCTAAGCTGGGCCAACGAGAAAGATCCTCGAAAAATTTGCCGAGCCAAGAAAGGAATATCTCGGCTAATAGTGTGCCATGTATTCGTGGGTGCCTGGGCGACATTTCTGTCGGCAGTCAATTGATAGCCAGTACGATTGAGCGAATGATAGGTAAGCAGGAAAGTCTCGGCTGGTTTCTGTCAGCACCTCGGCGGAATTCCAAGCTAAACTGGGCAGGTAGAAAGAGTCCGGACTCGGGGCATCGGATGCGGGGTTGGTCCTCCTTCCGGACCTCCCTTATCGCGATGATAGCAGAGTTGCACGGCGTCACCCGCAGTGATAAACCCGGCCCATTCCCCTCTAGCTATGGTTGGGCCATGCGCTCTTTCCTAGTTGCACACATCTCAGATCCAAGGGACACGACTTGAAAGTAAACAAACCAGTTACCATGTCTGTTACCACTGTCAAGCCTCCTTTTACCCTCCACTTCACCACAAATCAATCACCAGATAACACGCAACCCGTCTTTGGACGACTGCGATATGTTGCAGCAGGACATAACCCCGAACCGAGCCCGCACAACTACCACCTACCTGCCATCTCTGAATTTAGCGATGTCCGAACTCTGCGCTTACACAGCATGAGGCCCGTGCCGACGGTCGACGAGCTATCCTCCAAAAAGAACCATGCCCAGCTCGAGACCCATGGCTTCACCGCCGTCTACCATCCAACGACACTCCATTCGCCGCCTTACACTCACTCCTCGTGGAAAGACCCAGCTCTGCTCTCGAAATACTACATCCCCGACACGACTGCCATGCTCAAGGCGCTGACAGGTTGCAAGACGGTCGTCACCGAATCTCTGCTGCTTCGTTCTGCCGTTTGGACCGAGTCGGATGCCCTAGCTACCCATGCTGGCCATGGCGAGGAAGAGAATACTTCGTCAGCCTATCTAGACCTCGAAAAGGGCTTCCCCTCATTCATAGGGTTCAACCCATCTTCAGGTGGCGTCTCTCCCGCACCAAAGCCGCATCTCGATTACTCACCCGTGGGAGCGCGTGTCCATATCCGAGAATACCATCCCTTGCTCTGCGAAGCAGCGACACAAATCATATCGGCCGAGGACACGCTCCTCTCCGAATACCCCGACGCCCCTCTACGAGATGTATACTCCCGGTCTCTCTCGACAAAGCGATGGGCAATGTACAGTATCTGGCGACCACTCAAGCCCGTCAAACGAGACCCCCTCGCGCTGCTAGACCAGCGAAGCATGTCACCAGACGACTATATACCAGTGGGAATCAAGACTCCTTGTCTAGGGAGGACAGGCGTCGAGGCCGAGAAAAGTCACGTGGCGGAAGGCTATCTCGCCAGATATAGCGACGGACACGAGTGGTTCTGGATCGACGAGCAGAAACCAGAGGAGGTCTTGGTCATTGGGCTGTTTGATAGTGAGCTTGAGGGAAAGGGCTGGAAGGGCGCGGGTGGCACGTTGCATAGTAGTATTGAGTTGGTGGGACAAGGGGAGTACATAGAGGCCAGGGAGAGCTTGGAGATGAGGTGTTTGTGTATCTGGTAGCCTGGAATCATTGTTTATTGTGATTATTAACAATTATAAGATTGGGCCCGAGCCTAAAAGCCTATGGATGAACCAGCAATACTGCGGCGAAAGATACTGGCGACCCCCAGTTGTACGCATTTTTGGGCTAGGCTGTCAATTTAACGGTGAGTGAGGGAGCAATGGTCACGGTCAGTTGATTACTTCCCGTTCAGAAAAAGGGGTAGGTGTGTTTTTGGAGTTCGGTTTCAGTCTGCTAGGTAATCAGCCAGTTCACACATACACTGCATGGAGCCAACCTCATGCCCGGGCGTTAGACCTCAACGCCCCGTGAATTAGTAAACAAGATCGCTCCCCCACCGCCTCTCAGAGATTGGAACCTCCATTAATATATTTTTCATTTGCTCCACATTGGTAGACAATCCTCTACCTTTGGCTTGGCGGATTCCCTCTTCCTAAGACAGCCTGCATCGTTCCCTCCACTTTGTACCAGATGAACCGCCAGCCATTTTCACGTTGAAACGATGTGCTTGGTATCAGCCAATTCCTTAATCGTCTGGTCGGCCCTCAACAAGGGCCTACAGCCGCACTCACAAACGGTCTAGGTCTTCTTCTTCTGCTCATCGAGTGGAAAGGATCGAGAGACACCTGTGAAAAGAGGAGTTTAGGTATTTGGTAGCGTGGGCTTAGCTTTATTCACTGATTAGTGGGAGTTCCAAGGTATAAGAGCATTTGTGAGCAAGTCGATGGTCTTATGAGCGAGACTTGTAGTGTTCTTTTGGGTAGACTTCATCTTACTGCGAGTCAGAGTAACACCTCAAACTTGGATGGCATTGGCCATACAAGTTTGCATTTTGATAAAACAGCTTGTATTTTCGCTCGCCTGGAATCCGCCTCGAATCCGGTGGTTATTGCCTTAATAAGTAGCACTAGTGAATCGATATGGTCAATCAACTGCTCTTCAGTAGGTATCAGTACTGCTCATACTTAGGACCAAGACGAAACCAGACTCTATTACAGAGAATTGGATTAGATTCTGTCTTATCAAGTTATAATGAGAGAGGTAAACGATAGAATGAACTATGTATATGTGTATTTTGGCTTTGGGATGTCCCGAGGGCAATGGAATCTCCCGAGGGCTCCGTCGCTGTCGCGGTCAAAGCCGAGAACCATGGCACCGATCCACCAACGAACAAAGATGTGAAACCCAGCCTAAAGCTGCTGCCCCCAATAACTAAGCTTCTGTGAAGTCGACCACCGACACCTCCGAGAATGCCAACGAAAATGACGACGCGGAGTCGATTGCGGAGAACTGACTGGATTACCACCAACAACCTAAGACTGACAAAGGACCCGATGTGCTACTGTTGACGTCGGTGCTGGAGGGACCGGCCTCAATATTACAGGGGAATCGCACCTTATCAAGTACGACTCTTACTGGGCCCCAGGGGACGAAGTGCAAATCGACGGCCGCATCTACCAGATTGGACAGAGGAGGCCACCATGCATCGCGCATTCGTTACCAAAGAAGCAGTCACACGCTAGACGATGTACAAGTCTTTATTCGTGATGTTATTCCTGTTACAAGCGATTATCTTTGCTGTGTTCCATCTCCTTTATGGAGTTAATGCCACTTTGGTGGATAAAGACAATAGGTAGAAGAGGAACCTAGCAAAGGAAATTCGAAGTGTAGTGTCGGAATTTCCTACTATAGGAAGCCATGGCACTAATGGCGCTCTTGAAAAATATCAGATAATATCGTACAATTATCAAAATAGAACGGGTCTGTGTGTTTCATCTAAGTGTCAAAGCTGGGATGGAAGACTCTTTTTCAAGTAAGCTTTGTTTACCTGCTCCTTCCTCACTGTACCTCTTACTTGGGCAACCCTGTAGTAGCCTCCCCCTTTCCATTAGTATCGTTCTTTTCTTTATCGCATGGTGTTGGTAGCATTCTTGTCACAGCTTGAAAAACATGATTGGACTGGAGAGAAACCAGCTGATATTACTTGTATTGTAATTGTACGATATTGTCCCGTTACCTGTAAGTGTTCGTTGGTCCTGATGCAAGAGTGTTCAGACGCAAGTTACTTCAAATTAAAATGCAGCACCTTTTGACGGTGACAGCAGATGACTCTTTTGCTTATTTCAAGTTAAACTAATGATAAAATAACAGAGTCTGGTGACACGAAAACCATATTAAAACACTACGGGTGCGAATTAGCTAGCAACTATCCACCCGTACCCCCATGGCACCTATCCTTTCATAGAAGACGATGACCTTAATCGAACCTTCATCATCATGCCGTCCACCGGCTTGGCAGTGACCTTTCTTGTCTAAAGAGGAATAAAGTCAGCATCATGTCCGCATGGAATCACCTCAACAGAAAAGAAAAGTCTCAAACTCACGTTATACAACTCGGACCGAACCTTCCACTGCCGCCCATTGTCGTCTAACACCGGCAGCCCAGAATCCGGATCCAACGCCAACTCACCTAATCCAACCTTGACAAAATCGTACGTCCTCGCAACGACAGCAAGAAGAACACGGCCCTCAATCATAGCCAGCTCCTGGCCGATACAATTCCTCGGCCCGCGCTCAAACGGCCTCCACGCGCCGGGTGGGATGTCGCTCGAGTTCAACCAGCGCTCGGGTACAAACTCGTCGGCTGTCTCACCATACACAGCTGGGTCGCGCTGGACGGCTCTCGCGCATATGTAAATGAGCATGCCATCGAGGCAGTACTCTTGTCCTGGATTGTCAGAACTCGTGACGGTGAACCCCGTCCCCGGGGGCGATGTGCGCCCAGTCGAGGCGGGCGGGTAGAGGCGCAGCGTCTCTTTGAATACGGCCGTGATGTACGGCATCTTCTGAATCAGTGATTCTCCCTCCAACGAGCGCAACCTGTCGCAAACGAGGATGGGATTCGACGCCGTCTCGGGCCCAAAGAGCTGATCTAGCTCGGCCCGGACGGCCGCGAGCGCTTTGGGCGATCGTGAGAGCTCGTAAAATGTCCATGCGAGCACCACGCCCGTTGTGTCCCACCCGGCAAAGAGGAAGGTCTTGAGCTGATCCGCTGTGTCTTGGAGAACCTGGGGGGTGAGTAGGTTCTCACTTGCTGCTTCGCTGAGGCTGAGGGAGAGGATTTCGTGCGTCTTTGCCTTCGAGGTCTCTTGCTGCTGCTGCTCCTGTTGCATGAGACTGAACTTCTGCCGGACAAGCTCCTTGAGTATCTTGTCGACCTTGCGTGCCAGGTACTCGCGCTTCAGCTTGGTCAGGGGAATCAGCCACCATGGCAGGTACTGGCCCGAGTCCACGTCGTACGAGGTTACAAGCCTGCTGTACAGCGACTGCAGCTCCTTGCCCTGATGTGGAGCCGTGAGATGCCGCTGTTGGCTTGTTGGACTTTCCTGATTTTGGGCGTGCGTGTCCAGGTCCAAGACAACTGCGCCGATGATGTCGAACGCTAGGTTGCCTGTCAAACTGGCAAGCGCGACAGGTGCCTCGCCGCGCACTACCCGGTCAATCACGTCTACAAACTCGGCCACTTTGTCCACGAGCCGCGGCAGAAGCGTGGCCAGGTGCTGGGGCGCAAAGCCGGGGTTGAACTGCTTGCGCAGGGCCTTCCACTCCAGCCCTTCCCGTAGCAGGATAGACCCGTCGCCAATCATGTGGTGTAGGGGGGCGATGGTCTGTGGATACTTGATCGGACTCCAGGGGAAGAGCTTGGACGCCTTGGAGATCTGCTCGGCCACCTCGTGGCTCCCGACGAGACACACACTGGCGTTGATGGGCCGTAGGTCAAGCAGGATGAGAGGTGGGCGGCCCAGGGCATCGCAAATATCGGTGAACACGTAGTCTAGATAAGTTCACTCGGCATGATTAGGGAGGCGGGCTGCGAAAGTTGTAGTGGATATATGATGCAACATACCAGCGTGGCGGTCCGGCTCGCGTTTTCGAAAGAACTTGTCGACCTCTTTGAGGTGTCCCCACACCGAGGAGACGGGCGGTTGTGGGAAGTGGGCATTTCGCACCTGTCTGTCGTGGTGAAGGCCTGTGATGTAGTGTGTTGCTAGCATCAATACCGCGGTCGCCGACACAAGGAGGATAAGCTGCGAGTTGGTGAGACCCGTCGTGGCGGCGACGTTTTCCATTTTCCCCATTGTTGCTGGAAAGTAATACCATACAGTGGGTACCAGTAGGTATATCATGCGCTGGAAGGTGCGGGGACAGAATTTGGAGCTTCGTGTTTGAATTCTTTCGCCTTTTGCTCAGGACGTTGTTTGGCAAACAAACGTTTGTCGTAATGTATCGGAAGGTGAGGTTGGAGTAAAGTTGGTGAACCTTTTTTTCCCGCGCCTATCCAGCTCTTTGGATTTGGGGCGGGGGACAGTGTCCTGATAGGCCCTTCCCTGAGCCGGGATGCGAGTTGCCGGCCGGTTTAATGCACTGTTTCTTTGTTGCTGGTTGTTTCGGGTTTGTTTTTCAGCGAACAAGCCCCTGCAGCTCTCAGCTCGGTGTCTTGGGGGCCTTTTCGTCCCTGGTTCCTGCTGTTGGTGGTTCAATCCGGCAATATTAAGCATGTATGCGCGGGACCTGTCAATAGTGAATGATATGCCCGAACATCGGCATAATTCGAAGGCTTATTGGCACTGTGCTGTGCTGACTGCATGGCCAAGCCGTGCTGTGCAGGCAGGCGCCAGGCAGGATGCAACGTACGGATAGTGTATTTAGGTACTGTAACGGTTTCAACGATATATACTGTCGGATCTGAAATATTGTATCGAAACTCGCAGCTCTTGCCACCAATAGTCCGGGTTACAAATTGCTAAATCAAAGAGGAAGAGGCACAATCAATTTTGCAAAAAGAGGCAGTTCCTTGCGCGACGGGTCAACTTGATTAATTGCCAATAACAGGACGGTACTGGGTGGTATGGTACAGTACAACCTCACCACGGCCCTGTGAAAAAACGGGCGGAGTACGGAGTACTTGTCGTCTCAATGTACTTTTATCCCTGTAAGCGAGGTCCTTGGGTATCACTTTTCGCCCCCAACAACATTGTTTACGTTTTCTTTTTGCTATTTTCCATGTCTACATGTGGCACAATCTGAGATATGAGCTATACAGTATTCCGTATCTACCTAGTTACATTTGGCGAAACATCGCCCCAGCCTCCCCAGCCCCCCTTGGCCGCGCTTATGTTACCTTCTTTCTGATCCGAAAGGGAACCCTGGAAGCCGGCGGCAGAGACCCAAACGGTGCAAATCGCGTGTCGGGCTGCACCGCTGTAGTGGTATCGATGAGCTCCACGTCGTAATGAGAAAAGATGAGCGCGTAAGTCAGCAGCATCTGGCCCTTGGCAAAGAATCGCCCAGGACAGATGCAATCGCCTCCACCATATGGCAGCCAGAGATTTGTCAGGCCTTTCATGGAGAATGGCTTTGCATTACTGCTGCCGGTGTCTTCGCTGGGGCGCGGGCTGTTCTGCGTGAGGAATCGTTCGGCATCAAACTCTGTGAGTGGTTTCGCCATGGTCGTCTCGGGTCGAGTCCGGGTCCAAACCTCAGCATTGTAGGATGAGATGTTGCTCGGCACCACAATGTGCTTGCCGTTGGGAATGGAATAGCCGCCGATGTTGAGACCATGGTTATCGGGCGACTCTACTGTCCTGGTCAGGAAAGTAACGACGTACAGTCGAAGAACCTCGGCGTAGGTGGATTGTAGAAGAGGTTGTGTCAAGAGCTTGTCGATGTTGATTTCTTGTCCTCCATGAGACGACAAAGCGACCTCTTTGTTCATTTGACTGCGAACCTTTGGACTTTTGAGTGCTTCAAAGATATACCAGAAACTTGCCGGGACAACATTGGCATTGAGTCTGTGTCAAGGTACGACTAATTAGTAGCTGGCTGGTTCACATGGCCATCTGGGTGGTGTAGAACTCACGAGAACAAGAACCCAAGATCGTCAGAAGCGCGTGCATCAGCGGTCATCCATGGGATCTTGGAGAAATCCTCATATCGCTTTTCAACGACGCTGGCGCCGAGATTGGGAGACCAAGTGCCGGAAACGGATTTCATGCAGGAATCGACATGAGAATGCCACGACCTGATGGAGTTGATGAGTCTGTCCCTTGCGGCATATACTTGCGGGACCAGCCATCTAGGGTAGAGACGAAGCAGTTTCGGGACTCCTGCCTGGAACTGCCAAAGGTCCTCCACCAAATTCGGGTTAAGCTCAAGGATCTTGGAGCCCAACACTGTTTCAATAGATGACGCCGCCACTGTGTCCTGCAAGAAGGCGTACAGATCCGGAATTGTGCTCCACTCGTGGCTAACCTCCAAGGAACCAAGAGTTCGCTCCAGCGCGGCTAGATAGCGATGGTTCAGGTCCACGAGGTTCCGACCCGAAAGCAGCTTATGGAAGTTGTGAGCTTGAAGATGAATTTGATTTTCCAGCTGGACCTTGCTAGATCCATCGTCCGATTTTGTGGTGATGGGAATATTGTCCTGGAAATACAGTGGGAGGACCGCCGCCGGCATCCGAAAGAGATACCTCAACGCAAAGTTCAGACTCAGTCTCGGCGAGAGCGAGCTAGAGTTTCTAAAGAGCTGTTGGATCTGTTCGGGGTTGGAAACGAGGACGAGATCAAGAAATGCTACTCTGATGCCGAGCGGACGTGCGTATCCAAAGCGCTTTCTGCGGCATCAGGGATTTCTCATATTAGCTACATTTCAATGCTCTTTGCTTTTGTGCCACACTTACGCGACAGAAAGAAAGAACTCTGCGGGATTACCCATCAAGGACATCGCAGAGCCAAGGTAAGGCACCCAGTAGGGGACGGTAGGGACCATCTTGAAGGTTCTTGATGTGTTGATGAACAAGACGAGGTGATATAGAACAAAAGTTGCAAAGAAGACAAATAATGGAATCACCGCAAGCCTTGAAAGCAAGCCTACGTGTGGATGCCCAAGTGGCGAGTGATCGAGCGAGGAATAACGCACGTGCCATATCGAGGCTAGGTCAAGAGTGATCCCCATGGCGATTTGGTGAAGCTTGGACGCTTTGCGATTAGACACAAAGAAGGAGAGCAACCGATGAGATACAGTAAGAAGCACAGCGACTCGCAAAAAGCACGTCCCGATACAACGGTAGCTATTACCACTAATTAATGTGGGTAGACCAAGAAGATATAAGACAGCATGGGTTGACAATTGCCGGGATACCTAGGTAATCAAGAGTGCTAAACTGGCTGATGGCCATTGTGAGCCCCAATCTCAACACGTGTCGTACTTTCTCCTAATGAGTATCCTTTCTCAGCTCTCTGCAGCCCCCTATCTTGACTCGGTGGGTAGCTCATATCTGCCCTTTCGAGTCACAACCAACAAGCTGTGCAATATCCTAATGCCAAGGCCGTTGCGGTTGCCTGGCGTATAAGAGATGTTAGACTACACCTACGGTCGGTTATCTTTTCAGCAGCTGATGTGGCGCATTATCAAATCTGTAAAAAAACGGCCTCTTACAGCCCAAAAGGTAAACGGCGCTGGCATGAGGTTGGTAAGCGGCTCCGATACGAATCTGTGAACTTGGCGGCCGGCGGAGGGGTAATAGTTGGCACACTATTTTGGTAACTGACTCGTGATGATGCAGTGCCGAGTTCACTGTCGCGTATTACCAAGCCCCAGTTCTGCCTTGGGGCTGCCTTGATGTTTACTTACTTTGGCGGCAGGCGATGTTTGGTGCTAGCCTGTGGCAATAGCCTGTGGCAAATATATAGATAATAAACTGCAGGTAAACGGCGTCCAGCAAGACATCATTCGGACTAAAATCTTTGGTCAGCCGGGAGAAGAGTTTGTTGATTGTATTGGTTCCCGTGCCGTCTTTTCCGAGTCCTCGGCCAATTGGATATCAATTGCGCAGAAACTCATCTCCACAAGTAGGAATCCTCCTCGGAGGTCGCAACAGCGGGTCCTTCGTGGCCTTATCCCGTCCATCCCGTCCGGTGCCAGTGCGGCGCTGTGCGGAGCCGGACCGGTCGTTGGTAATATTCGATCAAGATGGTGAAATACCGTGCCCTTCAGGGGGCTTTCTTTCGATTATTGACAGTTTCAGACCAGGCGGGGATGAAGGGAAGCTCGGACCGTCGAGAAACTCGGCTTTTAGAATATTCCGAGGGTCAAGCAAGATGCAAGTGAGAGACATGATGGGGCTAACCTAAAGCGCCAGCGAATCCTTACGTATGCAGGTTGGTGCTGCGGTCCAGACCTACAGTATGAGTGTAAGTGTGTCACTCAGCTCCGATATTAGTGGGCAGGCGGCCAGTAGGCTGTGGTAGTGTTCCAATGTTCCTTCCTTCGGCCCCCAAGAGCGGTTCGTGAGCTGACAGTCGAAATCTTATTTGCGTTATCGAGCGGCAAGAACGGTTTACTGGGCACTGGCGTGACTGCCTGATGGCCCACAACTTCAACTTTTTAAGGGACTCTATCGAACAAAAGAAAACTCGTGGAAGAAGTGGACGTGGGTCTGGTATCTCCCCCTCATTCAACTCTTTCGGCTTCGCATTGTCACGACCACCATACAGCGCCAAGATGGACATCAGCGGTTTTGCAGACAACACGCCGGCCATGTTGCCTCCGCCGGGAGTAACGCCAAATTTTGTGAACCCGGAGTCAATCGCGTATCAGCCGAGAATTGTCATTTGCACTTTTATGCCTTTGATGTTTATCTTTCTCGGTGCCCGAATTTACGCGCGAGTCTGCATGAGACACAACTTTGGGTTCGATGATGGTGAGTAGTGAGCTTCTTCGCGTTATTGTCAGCCAGTGCTCAGTTGCTGATCCATCTCAACCACACAAAGTGCTTGCCATCATTTCGTCTGTGAGTACCTACCTTAGCCTATGACAGCATTCGACCAACACTGACTTGTCTCACTTCTCCTCAGCTTGTTGTCACCGCGTACTGTGTTTCGGTACTGATGTGTAGGTTTCATTCTTATCCTACCTTGTACTGAACAGGCCTGACTCGTGTGTAATAGCCCTCGATAACCCGAATGGAATTCACCAATGGAATGTCAAGCTTAGCAGGATATCAGAGAGTTACTTGAAGGTAGGCGACTCCGATTCCAAATCCAAGGACGTTCATTACTGATATTTTACCGTATTTCTGACGTAGAACTCCCTCGTCACACAAATCACGTTTCCTCTAAGCGCAGCGTCGGTGAAAGTGTCCCTCCTCGTGCTCTATCTCCGCATCTTCCGACCCGTCAATGCTGCAAGATACATAATCCTGACGGGAACGGCCCTGATTTCTGTCTTCTACATTACCCTCGTTATCGTCGCCATCGTTGTGACGGTGCCCAAACCAGGGGCTGTTGGCGGCTGGCTTTTCTCTGTGTACTTTGCCCTTCCGCATACCAGAGCTTTGTCGGGGGCTGCGGGAATCTTCGGCGCCATCACCGATTTCTTTGTCCTGGCTATCCCAATGAGCTTGGTAGTGCCGCTCCGCTTAGCCACGCGCAAGAAGATTGGTATCGTGGCTATCTTTTTGGCCGGTCTGCTGTGGGTCCATGTCCTCTTATTTTTCTGCTGACTGCAAAGACACTCTTGCATCATCCGAGACTGCCCACCAAACTAACCTCAAACGATCTCCTCACCATAGCGCCTGCGGTTGCTCGATTGCCAGCTGTATATTTCGTTTCAAGATGAACGACACGGAAGACCAAACTTGGTCTGGCATGCCGGCCTACTCTTTGGGGTACGTCCCCCAGTTGTTGACAAGATTCAACCGTTTCCACAATATGCCTAACCGATTACCTAGTGTCGCCGAGGTCACGGTCGGTCACATCTGCGGATCCTGCCCAGTGGTCGCAGTGGTGTTCAAGTCCCTCATCAACAGCAAACAAGTCCGCTCGGTGCTTTCCTACTTCAAGTCATCTGGGAGCGGAAGTGGCAGCGCCGGAAAGAAGAGCAATGAAGAAGGCAAGTCCCCGAGCCCGAGCTGGTGGAGGCTTCCCCCCAGTCGGCATGGAGCTGCAGGTCCACTGCAGGTATATGTTCCTGGCGGGCGCCTTGTCACTCTCAAGTCCTTCATCCGCAAGGCATATCAGACTTCCACTGGTACACGCCCCCAAAAGTCAGTACAGACCGGCATCTCGGCATGGACTGATTTTGGTCTTGAGTCGATTGATATGGATTACCACGGGCAGCTGAAGAAGACATATTCTGCCACGCGTGCTCACAACAACTTTACCACCGATATTTGGGCTGGGCCCGGCGGTGAATCTACGGACGGAAAGGTGCGTGCACATCAGGATGTAGCTGCTGTGGTATAGAATATTTGGATAGGGGCAGTCAAATTTAGGAAAATAGTTGCACACCTGGACAATTTGTTGATGACCATACTATTGTTGGTGGACTTTGTGCAGAAATAGCATTCTTAATACGAAACAATAAAAGCTGTATAATTCTTAATTTTCTCTTTCTTTTTATACCACTCGCTTTGTAGGTGCCAGGTAGCTATTGAATAGTCTCAGGCTGGATTGTTCCGATGGCTTCCGCTCTGTCTTGAACGCTATGCACTTCTCTAACCTGATGGACCCCATCATGGGCAGAAGACTTTGAGCCGTTGCCCCGGCCCGGAAAAGGTACCTCGCGTATGGACCTTTGTCTTTTGCGTCTGGTCCGTGGACTCGGCAGATGTCACTCACGTATGGGGCAAAGGCTCCGTAGCCTTCAATTATCCGTTGTTGTTCGGAGGCATTCATGTGGCACGTAAGATTAACGGGGACTTATGGCCCAGAACCTTATTTATGTAGGCACGAGGCACAAAACCAAAAACCTAGGTATCACACCATTTTCTGCCTCTCTCTATTTGTTTCAACCTTGATATCACATGCACGTCCGCGACCCAGCCCCTAGTAACCTTGGAAGTCGAAGAGAAGTTAAATTAGCCACCACCCGGTTGCGTCGCATGCGTGGCATGCGTGGCAGACTTCTGGGATAACTAAGGTCCGAGCCACACCAAGCTTTCTTTCCCGCACAGTGTCCGCCATACTGGTTGTTATTATATCCTGTAAGCATATGTTGGGGCCAGCGCCTGCCCAATGCTGATTTTACTCGTGGGCCGTCCCAATTCTATCACGACGCTGTGCCGCCTCCCTCCCACCGACTCATATCGTCTCCACCGATATAGCTATGTAGCTCTCAAACATGCAAAGTGGTCCCAACAGCGGTGCTACAACCTTCCTGTGTCCGGGGAGGCCCTCCAGAGCACTTTGTTTGCCAAGGCTTCCAACGCCAGATGCGGGCATGACACGGTCCGCCGCGAAGCTTTGGTGATATTGACCTCATCTATTCGCGATCAATCAACCATGACTGGATGTCAAGCAACAGCCCGTTTGCAGAATGTGGAGTAGGGAACAGGCTTCCACACAATCTTGTGCAGATTTTGATTGCGCCAAGAAGCTTCTTCCACCAACAGCCTCCCCCTCTATCGCCTTGCTTCAGGCTTTGACCGGTTTCGTTACGACTGAGTAAGAGCACAACTGATCAGCTAATTTCCCGTCTCTGTTTCTCTCCCTTTTTCTTCTGCGACTTTCTGGAAAAACAAGCCCAAGATGGAAGAATGCAATGCTCCTCAATACACGGAAGCCTCCGTGTCTTCTTCACCAAAAAGACCGGTTCAAGATAGCTCCCACATGGAGAAAAAGGCGGCTATCGTGGTCAATGTCACTGCCAGCAGCACTGATATTGCTGCTCCTTCAGCGAGTGGCAGTCTCGAATCATGGCGTCTCGCCATCGTGATTGCTTCCCTCTGCCTGGGCGTCTTCCTCTTTGGCCTCGACACGACCATCATTGCCACGGCCATCCCGCAGATCACCACCGAGTTTCGGTCCTTGGCTGACGTCTCTTGGTACGGGTCGGCATACCTGCTGACCCTGACGGCGTTCCAGCCTCTCTTTGGAAATCTTTACAAGTACTTTAATGGCAAGGTTATCTATTTGGTTTCTTTGGTCGTCTTTGAAGGTCAGTTGAGTTGGATTTGTCTCGTGCATTTCTCTTAGACTAATACAAAACCACATCCAACAGCCGGATCCGTGGTCTGTGCGGCCGCCCCAAATTCTACGGCCCTGATTCTCGGACGAGCAATCCTCGGGCTGGGTGCTGCTGGTCTCCTACAGGGGGCACTGGCAATCATCGGATACGTGGTCCGCCTCGACAAGGTGCCTCTCTTCATAGGCATCGTTGTCGGATTCATGGGCATCAGCACTTGCGTTGGGCCAATCTTGGGTGGTGTCCTCACCCAGTATGCTACCTGGCGTATGTTGAATTTCTCCCATTAAACCAAGACCATTGCTTGAGGAGTTCTTTCTAACTGCCAGTTACGTTATACAGGATGGTGTTTTTGGATGTGAGTTTAAACCTGCCGTGTTCCAATAGGGTTAGGGTTAAATCTGACACTTTCAATCTTCAGAAATGTCCCATGTGGAGTGTGCGTGATTGTCCTCCTGTACATATTTGTGCCCTTCAGGTCTGCCTCCAACCCTGCTAATATCTCCCTGCCGCTCGGGGAGAAGATTAGACACATGGACATGGGCGGAACTGTGGTGTTCATTGGGGCCATCTGCTGTCTTCTCCTGGCATTAACATGGGGCGGTACACTCTACGCCTGGACCGACCCCAAAAGCATCGGGCTGCTCGTTGGCTTTGCCCTGCTTACCATCGGTCTTTGCTATTGGCTCTGGAGGCAAGGGGAAGAAGCCATGATCCCACTCAGGGTACTCCGACAGAGGTCCCTTTCCATGGGTTCCCTTGTTTTGTTCTGTCTTGGTTTGATGACACAAACGGTTTGTTGGAGTTCTCATTCTCTCGGCCTTCTTTTGTCAAGTGTTTATCTAGCGGAACTGCGTCTGACTTGCACGGCCTCTCACTGTCCAGTATAGCTTCTACCTCCCCATATTCTTCCAATCCGGACAAGGGGTCTCGACAACCGAGAGCGGAATCAGAATTATCGCAATGATAGCACCTGTGATTGTCAGTATCATGGTGACCGGTGGGATTGTGTCAACATGGGGTCACTATGTAAGTTTTCTTTGTCCTGGACTGTAAATCATTGCTCACACGTCTCTTGCCAGGTCCCGTTCATGATGGCAGGCATTGTGGTAATGAGTATCAGCGCTGGCTTCCTCACCACCATTGATATTTTTACCCCCACAGCTACATGGGCAGCAATTCTCACCCTGGTCGGCATTGGTGTTGGTATGGTCCAGCAGCTCCCGTACACGGCGTTGCAGGCTGCCTTGGAGTAAGTTGATTGCTTTGACGCATTTGTCAAAACTGGAAATATACTAACATTGAAACACTGCAGGCCAAGTGATCTTGCTACCGGAAATGGTGAATTCATGCCTGTCCAGTCATTTTCATGAAACTGAGCTCCTAGTACTAGTAACTAACTGGTCATCAAAAGCAATCGCCGTTTTCTCTTACCAGCTCGGCGGGTAGGTTCTTTGTGTCCCCGCTTATCACTTGCTCCTCTACTTACTTGGTGGTCCAATGATTTTCTTCCCCAAGTGGTTGCTAACATTTTACATGACGAACAGCGCCATCGGCATAGCAATCGCCCAGAACCTACTCCTATCCCGACTGCGGCTCGCAGTCCCCGAATACACGGGCAGCCAGGACCGACTCCTCCCCGAGCAGGTGATTGCCGTCGGCGCCAACGGGCTCTCACACTTGACCTCCTCTCCCGAGATCCTGAGTGGTCTGCGGCAAGCATATGCCAGCGCGGTACGGCATACCTTCATTCTTGCCCTCGCTGCAGCTTGTAGCGCGCTGCTACCTGCTTGTTTTATGGAAAGGCTTAATATCAAGCGGGTTGCTAAGGAGCGGGAGAGGAACAAGAAACATCAGGAGCAGGAAATGGAGCGCGAAAAGGATGGTTCAACTTTGACAGAGAGGGATAACAATGTCTACTCTATGTTCGTTGAATGATATATCAAGTAGGGCCACAAGTGGAAGAGATAGCCCAAGGGTTGTAGAGTAATGTAGAGCAAAGGGCCCGTAACTGGTGCAGGTTTGTTCACTGCTGCAGTATGAGTTGTCCGAGATATATTACAAGCTGAACCCACGGCAAATGGTACTTCCGAAAGAAGAAAGAGTCCATATAATAAAAGAAAGCTTCGAACGCAAATCAATCGAATCCATGAATCTGTCAAACGTCAATAAAGAGAGATTTATCATTATATTTTCCTTGTTAGACTGTCGTTTTTACGTGGATTAATATTAAAGATGGTTTGTAGACCTTGATTTTGCAAAAGAACATAAAATATCTGAAGAATGATGAATTTTCCTTCTTTAAACTCATGAGATTGCTTCACAGGGTATGAGCACGGCTATGTAAGTATTGTAGGCAAGCACACAATCTGATCTCGAACAACCTCCTCCTCGTCTTCAGCCTCAAGAACCAACCCCTCCTCTCCCCTCTCAACCCTCCAACGATTCGTAGACTGTAACATCTCCTCTAACACACCGTCCCCAAACAACCGCCTTCCCCATTTGTTTACAAACCCCTCACTCATCTCCCAACCCCTGATATCCCACGGCGGACTCCAAGCAATGAAACCCCTCCGCTCCATCTCATCATCCGGGTATCCCTCATACAATCCCCCAACACAATCTGCAAAGAGCTCATCTTCATCGAACTCTTTTGCTAGACTAGCTAGGATCAGAGAATCGCGCCCGGAAGGGAGAGGGAAAAGGTCGATCCAGTCGGGGTGAGGGATCTCCTGTTGAAGTTTGCTTGGCAAGAGGGAGGGCGGGATCTGCCTTTGACGCTCGGGGGAAAGGAAGGGAAAGATGTGGTCAGGGATTTCGATGGCGCAGTCTAGCGGCGTTGTCAAGATGCCGGAGAGGAAGGTGCGGTTTACGGATAGGGCGCGGAGGGAGTTGAATTGTAGGAGGGTTATTAGGTGGTCTTGAGATAGGGGGAAGATTATTTTAGGTTTACTGATGCTAGTGTTGGAGGGATCGGTATTTGGTTGGAGAAGGGGAGCTCGGGGGTTGTATATCCTGGTTTTCTGGGACATGGGAATCCTTAGAATAGACTGCTGGGTGTCGTCCCAGTATGGGACTGATGATTCGACTTTTGCTGCCGTCGTGGGTGGCCCGAGTGGTTCGACTGAGGTTGACGAACCGGCGGCGGGGGCAGTGGACGATGATTCCCCTGAAGCTTCTTGTACTTGCTGTGCCTTACGTTTTCCTGTGATGGTGGATTAGGCGTTTTCCTTTTCTCTTACACACAGGAAAGCAAGCTGACTCACGGTATGCCCGGGTATTGAGTCTCGTCTGTGCCCGTCGACGAGCTGCAGCGTTCGTGGTGCCAGTCCAGTCATCATGGCGAGTGATCGCCTCCGTCAGCTGCGGCATGGCCACGAGCTGGATCCTTGGCGGTGCGGATGCGATTGGAGGTTGGTTTGTTCTCGACATGGTTCAGAATGATTCAGACAGAATTGCGGGCTCTTCGTGTGGCGTTAGGAGTTAAAGAAAAGAATTCATCATGAATGGACATAGCTGCGGGTGGCTCACATCGAGGTCGGACAGGGACGGGGACCTCATACCTTTAAAGGATCTGTGACGCGAGTATAAGGAGGCGCAGCGTGCTGTACATAAATCACGATATATAATTGGTCGGAGTCGACTCGGATTGCCTGATTAGGCTAGTCTCATGCAAGCTGCTCACATGCATATGGTAGTATCTTTACCCCTGTCACCCATCCTCCACTCCCTCAAGCGGGAACAACACCAAGTCCGAGTCACAATGCTGGGTATCGATGTTGCTGAAGACTGAGTGCAAGAGGACGAGAGTTGGAGCTGGAGCCAGAATGGGCCCATGAAAATATAAAGACATTCCTATACCCCGAGCAAATGATGACCCATTCCATAGTATCCTGACAACAACTTCCAACTCAACATTACCATATTTTTCCAAGCTTCACTGCAACCAGCCAAAGTCGACAAGGTCATGTCTCGCTTCCGCCCCGACTCTCTACCCGACCTCACGGGCAAAGTGTTCATCGTCACTGGTGGTAATTCCGGCATGTAAGTCCCTGGCTTGTCCTTTTCCCCTGACTCCCTGAGGACAGTGATCAGACCATTAACACCCTCCTCAGAGGCTACCACACAGTATCCCACCTAGCCGCCCACGGCGCACACGTCTACCTAGCCGCTCGATCCCTCTCGAAGGGCAACATCCCCATCGACTCCATCAAGACTCTCCACCCCCATTTGCACCTCAACATCTCCCTCCTCCAAATGGACCTAACCGACCTATCCAGCGTCGTGGCTGCGACAGAGCTCTTCCAATCCGAACAAGACCGACTAGACGGGCTAATCAACAACGCCGGTATCCTCGCCACGCCCTTCGAAATGACCGCCGACGGCCACGAAGCGCAATGGCAGACGAATTATCTCGCCCATTGGCTTCTGACTAGTCGTCTTCTTCCCCTGATGTTGCGAACCGCCAAGGGGTTACTTCCAGGAGCTGTTCGCATTGTGAATCTCACATCGTCAGGCCACCTCACCGCGCCCAAATGCGGCATCAACCTGGACGATCCCTCGTTGAAAGAAGCCGGCACGCCGTGGACGCGCTACGGACAGAGCAAATTGGCGAATATCCTCCACGCCAAGACCCTGCATAGAATGTACGGCCCGGGATCACCTACTGCCAGGGCAGGCGAGGGCGAGATTTGGACATCGGCTGTGCATCCTGGTCCGGTTGAAACAAACATCTCGTCGGCGCAAAGCGGTGGAATGGAAATCTGGGTCTTGGCGGTATACAGGTTTCTGGGACTTGTTTGGGATGCAGATAAAGGCTCGTGGAATACATTGTTTTGCGCCGCTAGTGAGGATATGAAAGCCGAGCAGAGCGGCGGGTATATCGATATTTATAGCCGATGCGGTGAGTTGTGGTGGGAGAGTGACAAGGCAAAGGATGAGGAGTTGGCGGAACAATTGGACGAGTGGACGGCGGCGGCTATGGCCAGGGAGGGCTGGCTGAGTTAGGCTGTGGGACAAGCAGTGAAAGATGCTCTCGGCTAGGCGAAGAATACTCGCTTTGTTGTGGCCAGGCAGTAGCGAAGATGTTATCGATATTTCAGAACAAGAAGGACACAAAACCACACCATGCTGCCATGATCTTCCACGGTGCGCCTTTATTCGCAGAGCTGGCCAACCCGACGCAATGACTCCAAGAGGCACCGGACCGTGTTGAGACTTGAGCCAGCCTCTCCTTCGCTGTCTTTTTCCCTTGTTGTGGTCCATGTTTGTTCTACTCTTCCCTATCCAGGCAACGTTATTTCCTTGTTCTTGTCTGCTCAGGGTCGCTGATGGGGACCATCGGTCGGTGGGAACGAGTTCGTTTGTCGATCAAGGGGCTTTCGCAGGTATCGACTGGGTCGAGGCTGGAGGTGGCTAGCCGGCGCGGGATAATTCATGGATATGGTTCGTGCCATGCGCTCTAAATTGGGTCGGTAGGGCTAGGAGACTGCTGGCTTCGACCTTAGCTCATGCTTGAGCTGCCTACCACGTGGTTAGCTGCATCCACCGATAGTAATAGAAAGTACCAATAATTGCCTTGGTTTCCAGCACTAATCTTGCCGTCGCTTGGTGGTTGAGGGTTGGTGGTAGCGATGCGAAGGTGTTGTGGAAACCGTCAAACATTTGAGTTTGATGCAAAACAAAGGAGTCATTCCATGAAAAGGAGAAGCAATCGTGAAGGTCATGGCTGCTGGAGCAGAACCTAGAGTATTCAGTACACAGGGGGTCATTCAACGGCCTTGGGCGGAAACAGTGGGGGTAAGATGCGCGCTGGGGGCCAGAGGGAACGTGTAGTTGGCTGACTCGCTGAGGGGGTCATCTGGTATCTGCCTGCCCCTTGCTCCCTGGCCAGAGCAGGACCGCCCCACATAAACTCTGCCAAGGGAGACTCCTTCGGGAGGAGCAATGACACTGTGGGGCTGGCTATGAGCTATATAGGTGCCAAATTTCGGCCTGGTATTCGTGGAGGTGCCCGCTGGCCTCCACCCGTGGACACGGTATGTCCGTTCCCAGACCTGAAATGGGGTCTGGGTTCATGATTCGGATACGACGCTCGGCCTGAAATGGGGTTCGGGTTGCTCAGAGGGCCGACGCCCACTGTCCGAGTACTGTACTATTTTTTTTTTTGCGTGGGCAGGTACCCATAGCTCAACTGCAAGGGTCCTTCCCACATTACCACACCGTTGCAGTTCGACTCTCCGTAGCTTCCTCTACCTACGCTGTCTCTTTTTTATTTCCTTTCCTATAGCACACAATAATCGAAACCATTCCCCCCAAGTCAGTCCTGCCTACCACGGGTCAGTCTATGGCCCTGCAGCGACTGCTTTTCCCCTTTTGCTTTTCTTCTTAACACCCTACTACACCCTTAACATGCATTTTGCCTTCTCGCATGGTTGCATGAAGCTGCTTGTTATTCTATCCCAGCTTGTTTCCCGATTTTACCTTGCTCGCTTACTTCTTTTCCCCTTTGAACCAACCTTCTATCACTCCTTTGGCACCCGTCTGTCAGGTAATTGTTACCTGGCTCCACTCAAACAGCTCGACCGGTCGGCACCTCCAGAGAATCATCCAGAACTGCCAACACTCGAGCTTTTCAAGCAACAACTTGGTCACTCCAATCGACCGGAAACAATCCCAAGAACCCTGGAAGGAGGTGTCGCACCCATCCATCATCCAATAGACGCACGTCTAAAGTCAGTCCCTTCCCCTTTGCATAGAATAACACACGTTGTTCCTTTCTAACTAGACCCCTGTCAGCATAGGCTTTCACTGACAATATCGTCGTGCCTCAACTTGAATCGATATTCCGAGTAACGAGCCTGCACTAAACATCGACGGCCCTCTTCGACAATCGAACCACTTCGAACCACCTCCACCCCACGATCCTCACAGAAAGAATCATACTTAAAGCTACAAAGGACCAAGAGAAGAGCACGTGACCTGGACACCACGTATAAAGCGATAGGAATAACACAAACGACCCCTGGCATTACACGTCGCGTACCAAACACGAACTTGACGCGCGAAAAGACGCGTTGCACAGTGACAGCCTTGCGCGTCATTCAGGTACAGCAAGAGTGTGTGGTCTCATTCCATTACCACGGAGAGCGCCTGGAGGCATGAAAGGATACGCCACGGTTGCCTGGCCTGTGGTTTCTTTGTGAATGACAACAAGGCAGGGCTAAACAAGGTAGGCAGAAACCCAAACTGTTTTCACATTGGATGTCCAAACTTTCACTAACTGCCAATTAGAGTCTACAAAGACCGCTCCGCAGGCAAAGTCCCATACCAGCCTTGTCGCCACGGTGGTTTGATTTTTCTCAGCCGTGCCAATCCTTGAGTTCCTATTGAGGCCCCTGAACCTGGCAACTTGACGTTCTCTTCTACGGTACAGGATCTCTTGAACAAGGGGCAATCGCCCAGGCTACCCAGACGGAGATTCAGACGCAGGCGGGCGACATCCACTTCATCAAAAACCTTGCAATTGTCCATGGCCGTGGAGGTTTTGTCGATGGCGGGTCTCTGGCGACAAGGCGCCATCTCGTCCATATTGATTTGTCTTGACTCACAGGCAGCAGCCCAGCACCACCACGTGCAGCCGAGCGACATCCACTTCATCAACAACCTTGCAATTCTTCATCGTCGTGAAGGCTTTGTCCATGGCGAGTCTCTGGCGACAAGGCTATGGAGTATTGCAGGGTTCATAATGAAGTGGATGTCACCCATAGCCTGGACGATGGCTCAGCAGATGATGAGAAGGACAGGAGCCGGCCCAAGCTGGCGCTGGAGTTGATGGCATGTATGATGGTTACTTATGATTGGCGTCGAGGGAGAATGGGATGGGTTTCTGTTCTGACCAGATCGAGGAAGTATCCAGGTATAGGCATGATCGGTAAAGTCGTTCATTCGTTTGCTTGGATGTGTTGGAGAGCCTGACGATTTTCGCGCGGAGGGAATAATACATAAGCCGAGAGACTACCTCATAATATTACAAGAAGTTGGTCTTTCTGTCGTCTTTGGACACTAACCTGTGAAGTGGAATTGCTGTTTAGTACATCCGCATAATTCCCCTTGGCGGCTTTTGTTCTGCCCCAGTTCTGTCAGCCTCGCCACAAAACCCACTCAAGGTGACGTTGGGACAAGTGGATTTTAATATTTTCACACAGCTGTCTCGGACTTTTCACTCGAGTAAGCTTCCTCTCAGGTTAAGATCTCTCTGTTTGGTTGCCAACCTCATAGACTTCCAGGTTCCAATGGCTCCACTAGCCACATATCGGCCACACACTAAGCCACACCGACATACCTAGCCTACGAGGCAGCTCTCATCTCATAGCCCAGAAGGCAACTTGAAGTCCCGTCCAGATGTAATGAAGCGAATGCTACTGAAGATTGGTGCTGGCAATGTCTTGCTGATCTCCACGCACGGCAGGAGTTCTGGATGTGCCGCAAGCATTTTCTTTTCATGGGCCGAGCTTTCCACTGTTCACTCCTACCGCTGGATGTTTTTGACGGGATTTGTTCTTTCAAGTAAATTGATGCCAGACCGAAATAAAGTCATCCTTTCTTTTGTTATTGGTATTCCCATTTTAGACGGGGATGAGGCCGCGTAGCGGCACCCTCCAAAACGCCCAATCTAGCGGGCAGCGAACGCCAGTCTCATCACGCCCATCCAGTGTAGTTCCTTCGTATTTCCAGCGGGTAACGACGAGGAGGAGGAAGACACTCCCATGCGCTAATATTCCCAACGTGCTGCACAATACCGGGCCTCATACTTCTAGGGAAGCGAGAGTCAGGTGTTGACAGTCATGTATAATAATAAGCAGCGATAATTTTGGCCAGTTAATAAGCTTATCCTTTTTCAGACTGCCATTTTCGCACCTCCCGTGTACTTGGGATACGGCAAAGAAATGGCAACCGAGCGGGTTCACATAAGATTGGAAAGGAAGGGCTCAAGGCTTTCCCGCTACAAGTAGTAGAGATAAAGACACATAAGACAAAGTCACAATCAAAATGGTTAAACAAGGACGTGAGAAGATGACTTTGATTTTGGGTTTTAAAAAAACCCGCCCCCAAAAAAACGCCCCCCGCCAACGCCGGTCCCGATCGCCCCGCCCCCCTCACTCGTTCAAACAGTAATACTCGGCCTCAGCCCATGCCACCGCCGCCTGCAGCCTCTGCTGCTCCTGCTGCTGCTGCATCTCCCACTGCCGTTGGTACACGCGGCTTTGCCGCGTGTACCGCGGGTAGAACCCCCAGTCGTAAATGACCTCGGGGGCCTCGTAGACGATCTGGGATCGTCTACCAGCGGGAGCGCTGGTGGTGGTGGTGGCGGTGGTGCTGGGCTGCTGCTGCTGCCTGTGAGTCAAGACAATTCAATGGTTAGCATGGATGAATGGCAGTTTGTAAAGTAATGTGTTTGTGGATGGTGAATATCCGGCAAGGCGATGGTGTGAAAGATGTGGATAGATTGAGAAAAGGGAATTACTTACTCGGCCACCGGAGCGGACGCCTGATCCTGCTCAAGGCAGGCAAACTTTCTCTTCATTCCGAAATTCTTCTGCGTTTGTTAGCAAACAAATAAGCAAATGCAGACGGATAATCAAGTACTTACCGAGCTTTGATTGTTTTTTTATCTTAAAAAAGAAAAACTGGCAGGCTTGGTTTTTTTTTGTGTGGGTAGGGAGACTTTTGTTTGTTGCAGGAGCAAGAACGACCGATGCCCGGCAAATCTTTGAATTTATAGCTATGACTTCCTCAGAAACGAAGCAGACAGCAAGTCAAGTGCCCCACTTTTTCGCGGTCGTCCTGCTGGTCAGGGCTGGTACCAGTCAGTCACCGCATTGACCAGGCGGGGAAAGCGCGATATTCCCTCTGTTGGGAAGGCACGTCACGACTGGGATGCTACGCGCTAAAGGCTCCTACCGCCTGGCAGAATGCCGATGGTGGGAGACGGCCTCGCGGGTTTGGAGGAGTTGTCTCTGCAGTCTCCCATGGACACAGGCCATGGCCCATGGTGGTCGCAAAACAACGAGCAGATCAGCCTCCCCTAACTTCCTTGAGAACTCGAAATTTCAGATACGTGTTGTCAACTTGACAATATTCGATTACGATGCAAACAAAGACCCTTCCCTCTTCAATTCTCTGCCTCCCGCGCGGGGAGCGCGATGCTTCTCGCTGCGCGGCCTGGTAAATAAAGTCAAGGCACCAGCGCAGTATGTCCATCTTGTCAACAGCCTCTGTGTTGTCCGGGAA
Source organism: Rhypophila decipiens (assembly GCA_033297075.1). Taxonomy (NCBI): domain Eukaryota; kingdom Fungi; phylum Ascomycota; class Sordariomycetes; order Sordariales; family Naviculisporaceae; genus Rhypophila; species Rhypophila decipiens. The sequence goes on along the minus strand of MU858253.1, from coordinate 32,958 downwards.
ATCAAACCCACTGGCTACCCCAGAAAGCGCGAGGCTATGGTTTCTAATTATACCACTAGACCACTGCGCATGCCCTAGGGACTTCATCACAACAGCCACAACCCTATGCTTAAGTGGAGGCTCTTATGCCAGCGACAGCCACGAGATGGACACACGCTACTTCTCCGTCCAGCCCAGGGCGGTCAACAGAGAGTGCTCAAGGCCCGCATGTTCTCCGCGGACGCCTCAAATCTCCTTGCTGGTGCCGGTCCTGGTTCTCCTGACACACAAGACTCGGGCCAAGATCGTTGACCAGCGAGGCCGCCAGGATGAGTGCGGAAATACACTCGTTCTTTTTCTAGGTCGATGGCGCAAATCCTGCCGGGGTGAAAGCTGAGAAGCTCAGAAATAAAGCTGTCAAAAGTATGTCATGCTGTGAGCTGTCGATCGGATTCCGTACTGATTAGTAAACCCCTAGAACCTTAGCCCGTCAGCAACAGTATGCTTTGGAGGTTAATTATTGCGCGAAGGGACATCGACGATGTGTCTCGAGGAGAGGCCAGTCCCTCAAGAGCTCATGAACTCTCCTGACATGCGACGGCGGATTCCAGGCTTCGGAGACAAGGCTGACTGCGAAGGAAAGGGGAGGCTGTGGGCAATCTGGATATGTTTGAATATCGTTGTGAGGACATGGCCGTCCTGAAAAATTGCTCTGAAGAATCTGCCTTTCGGTTTTGCGCCGTCGAAACTCAGGTGGGTTGGTCCCTTTCCATTGTTCCAGCAATAGCTTCAGTTTCTAAAGACCCTCAGGATCATGGCGCATCGTTAGGACACTCCTCTGTTCCTTCCGCCACGGCCCGATGATTCGCACCACCGTCATCACGATTGTTATAGTTTCTTGTTTACGGCTACAACTTACGAATACTTAAGCCTAGCTTTACCACTGTCCCACGGGACCAAAATACAATGAACATGCGGCCGTGGGGGTGGCAGGGTGGACCTTACATGGAGCCTGTCGGATGATATCCAAAGTCAACTCGGAGGATATGGGTCGATCGCCTTGGTGATTCTGGGCGCATAACCTGAGCGTGTTGAGGGTAACCTCTTGAACTGGGGTGGAGGGTTGACCAAACCCAGCGTTCTGGGGCTTTTTGCCGGGAATTGCGATCATGGTAGATGTAAGGGGAGCATTCCTAGTTGTACATGTTAAAAGAGGCGTTAGATACTTTCTCCGAGGAAAAGCTCAGCTGCGGCCTTTGGGGATCCGTCTTCGCAGACTCCACAGCTGTGTAGCCGCGGCTTTTGAAGGCGTATATACATATCAGGATTCGATTCAGGGCATGGACCACTTCCTGGTTGCGTCACCGATTGTGTGAGGTAGAGTTTCCCCTCGAGACGTTCTGGTCGGATGGTTTGATGGCTAGGAAACTTCGGCCTAGGCGGAGGCAGACAGATGTAATTGAGAACCTAGAAAGTGAGATCAGCCTCCATTGTGATGAGGACAGTTTGGTTTTGAGATTCTTCTCGTTCTTGGCTATCAACAACATTTCTACAAGCTACATCTTGACTGGGTGGCCAAGGTTCTGAACGTAAATAGAAGGAACGTTACTCCGTCACGAGCAAGAATATGACCGGTGTGATTAAACTTGTGTCAACCTAAATGGAAATCAATCTGGGCTAGAAACGATAGATGGAACACAAAGGATCTTTCAGTAATTTATAGCATCCGCCACCGGCATGTTCTGCTTGGAGGCACATTTTCCGCTCACATGAAATAATCACGAGTGATCCCATTTCCTCAATTCATTCTTTGAAAAAGATTGGAGAGAAATTTTGATTCAACTAAGTCATGGTTACCGCACAGTCGTCATAGTGGCCTGCAACGTATCGAACCTTCGTGGTCATTTTATTTCCGTTTTCGGTCTTTTCTCCTCGACGTGTGTCAGGCTGCGAAATTAGTACCCACTTATTCTCAACTGTTTGCCCTAAATCAACTTTGGCAGCTCCCCTTTCACCCACATCTTTTCTCTCCAAATTTCCTCTCAACTACAAATACACCATGCTTTTTCTTCCACAGCCATTCCATATTTCTAAACACCCTACTCGGAATGATTACTTCTATCGTCAGATCAACCAACAAAGCTCTCGCCAGTGACTCGTGGGGGCTCAGAGAGGCAGACGGGCGTGCGGTCGCATCGACGACTAGCCGCAAATATTTATGGTAAGAATCCTGAACCCAAGCGAAAGCGACAGGTTGTCGAAGAGGAGGATGAATATTATACCGGCGATGACATTGATACCGCCATCGTTCAAGGCCGAGCTTTCCCAAAATGCTCGCGTCTCAAGTCCCACTACGATCCCAGATCGTCTACGAGGCGCCCGAGGTCATTTACGACAGGAGGTTCTACCCGCGGGTACTATGAATGCCGTCAGCATCCTGCAAAAGATGATTGAGCACGTCACCACTCCCGTGCAGATTCATATCATCAGGGAGGCCCTCCAGCATCCAGTCGTTGAGCTGATCCAGGACTTGGATGGCAATCACGTCATCCAAAAGTGCTTAAACAAGCTAACCGCCCGCGATGCCGAGTTCATCTTCAATGCTGTCGGTAACAAGGGCCGGGCTTTCCCAGAATGGCTCGCGTCTCAAGTCCCACCACGATTGGCGCTCCCGCTGGTAGACGATCCAATAAAGATTCCCACTCCCACCGGTATGGGCATGCATCTGGCTCCTTTGCCCGAGAACCCCTCGCCGAACAACTATCACGCCCTTCCAATGCATGCAAGATCGCAGTGACTGCAGCCACTGTTTTCCTCTCCCTCATGTACCCACCGAGGGGCCGGACAGTCGACCGTCGCCCACGGCAGGCAGCCGGTAACGTCGGTCCCGAGTCACACGGCTCCCAAGGTGACTCCGGGACCGTCAACTGTTCGTCCAGAGAAGCCACAGGTTACCGAGACCAAGACGGGTGGTGCGGGCTCCGCGACCTGCAGGCGCCCCAGGCATCGGTAAGTACGATCTCACATTTCTTTCCCACTATGATTGGCCCCTTTGTTGTTGTACAAGGAGATCAACACCCATCTGTGCTTCACTGATATGGTTTGGCTAATTCCCTACAGCAGCTCCTACTGCCGTTGGTACTGGTAGCAATGCCAGAAGTACCACGGGTAGAACCCCCAGTCGTAAATGACCTCGGGCGCCTCGTAGACGACGGAGGCACCCGCCCCCAAGAACCCTGCTCCCAAGACCGACAACTGGAAGACCTCGTCTCTCCCCGAGGAAGAGCGAATGGAGTTGCTTCGTGGCGAGGAGGAATGGAGCACTGTAAAGACAAAGAAGTCTAGCAGAGCGAAGAAGACTGATAACGAGGCGACCGAGAGCGCGAACGAGTCTGAGTCCTCGGCCGGCGGTGGGGTCGCCTGCTAAGATGCGAGGCTCCTGGGCGGCGGTCGGTCCTGCAGCCCTCGGTGGGTACATGAGGGAGGGCAAAACAGCGGCTGCAGGGCACCATGTAGCGCTGGCGAAGGGGTTGGGGGGGGGGGGGGGGGGGGGCAACCGCAACCCGTCAAATGGTGTTTGGCAAGAAAGGGATCACCGGCTCGTCAGATTTTTATAAAATTATTTTGGTGTTGCCCACCCAGGCGATA
>MU858253.1:0-29321 GCA_033297075.1 Rhypophila decipiens | reverse complement strand
GCGCGCCGCGCGCGCCCGGGCCCCCCCCCCCCCCCCCCCCCCCCCCCCCGGGCCCCCCCCCCCCCCCCCCCCCCCCCCCCCCCCCCCCCCCCCCCAAGCGAACGACGTCTCATGGTGTTGAGCAAGAAAGGGATCTCCTGCTCGTCAGATGTTGATCATCTTATTATGGTGTGTCCCACGCAGTCGATCTTGGTGAGAAAGGGAGCATGAAGCTCTGTATTGTCTTCATAGATCACAGTGAGAATAAAAGACATCATGCAAAACAACTTTGCACTTCTCCGTACATTTCGTTCTTTCGGAGCATAGAGTCTCGGGTCGGAACGTTGTTTCCACCCCTTCTCGTCGTCCAGTTGACGGACTGCTTTGTCTCAGAGGCGCACCAAGTTTTCTTTTGATGGGTGAGGACGTTCTCCACATACGGAGGCAAAAGGAAACATTCTTTCTGGGACCGGTTGCCTCCCTGGGTCAACCCTGGCAAACAACAAACGAAAAAAAAAGGCGCCGAGAGCGTTCGCAAAGCACCATACATCAAGTGGACCAGTTGAATCTAGTCGCTCCCTAAGCAGCGGATGAACTTTTTCCAGCCGAGTCAGATGGATGGAGGCAGAGCACGCTGGCCGGTAAATCGATAGATAACACGACACAGAAATTGGGGCATAATTGATGTACCGAAATCTATGTATGTACCTATGTGTTTATATTCTTGTTTTTCCCAAGTAGTAAGTGGATATCCAAAGTTGTTATCAGGCGCAGTCAAATCTGTTGTTCTACACGCAAAAGGGGCTCGCTTGCTGAAAGATCTGGTTTGCTGACTCTCCTCCTTAGTCCTCAGCATCATCAAACCAAGAGTGCCCCAACGCCTCTCTTGCCGAGATCCTTCGCAAAGAATCCATGCAGGTCATCTTGCAGATTAGATCCCTAAACAGAGGGTCCACCTGCTCCCACAGCTCAAAGGGGAGCCTTGGCTCCTCTGCGCTGAAAGTACAGAGCAGCTTCTTGAGATGCCTCACAAACGGATTCTCGTCTCCCCCATGATAAGCCAAACATCCTTCCATGTCTGGCAGGTCGTTGGAAAAGTAGGATAGATGCTGTCGAAGTATCATGTCCGCGCGCTCGTCGGGGGAGGCGCGATTTGCCGTCTCTGAGAAGAACATCATCTTTCCTGTCCATGCGAATATTGCCTTTCAGACCAGTAAGTATTCTGGCTAATTTTGTCATGATTTATGTTTATAGGCGGTGTCTCAACTCACCACGATGGCAAAGGAGTAGACATCAGAAGGGGTATTCTGAACCCCGCGAGCCCAAGCCTCGGGGCTTCTCCAGAAATGGTTTCCAGACAAGCGGTCAGTGAGGCCCTCCACATTGGGTGGAAGCAACACAACAGATTCCAGGTCCGTGATCTGGACGTTAGACCATCCCATTTTGTCCTTTTGTAGCTTGAAAGAATCCATCATTATATTTGTCGGTTTGATATCCGTGTGGATGATATTCTTGTCGTGCAGATGAGCGAGGCCCACAAGCGCATCCCTTATAACGGCTTTTCGTGCGACAGGAGGAAGAACTGTGGTATCGACGTGGAGCAGTCCCTTCTCGAGGTAGGCAAAGACGAGCATACGTCCCTCGGGAATGCTGTCGACGGATGTACGGACATGGGGAGAGTGTTGGACGAGCTTCTGGAGGTCGAGGATGTCCTGGAAATCGCCCGGGATGATATCTTTGAGGATGAACTGCTTTCCTTCGTATCTGAATTGAGAGTCAGTTGGCTTCCAATCAAGTAATCCACATAATGCCCAGGGGAAAAAAATCAACATACTTTGCGCGGTACACCCGCCAAATCCTCCCAGAGGCAGGTCGTTCGCAAAGCACTTCGTCGACGGAATAGCGCTTGCCCGAAGACGAACCCACTAACAAACTCAGGGGCAGGGGTTGTCCATTATATTGCGAATGGGAATAGTGTCTGACAATGACAAGGTGTTGCGGGCGTGAACGAGGCGAAGGATGGAGTAAACAAAACAGAGAATCCTGGTAACGTGATCCGAATCGAGGAGTCCTTGACAGTCCTTGGTATGCGCGAGGTCCCATCAGGAGGTCATTGAGGTTGCTCGAGCCGAGGTGCCTTTTGGGTCGATTGATTGATTGTCGACGACGGGACCACGGTGCACGCGATCAGTGACGCGAAAATCATCGCGGGTTGACTGTTGGCTGGAATAGGGGTGCGTCTGGTAAGCTGATTGGTTGGCTTGGGAAGAGCGGGTCTTTGGAATGGACGCTGAGATCATCACGTGCAACACGGTGTACCACGGTGTACAAGGACTGTAAATGTGAGATTTGGCGAGAAACAAATCAGGATAATTACATACTATATTTCATCAAGTCAGAAAGGAGTCAACTACTTCCTCGTCGTTCAATGGCCTGGGATCATTTGTGCCCAATTTCCAGAACAGGAAGGCTACGATGGAGACTTTTAACAGTGGCTCAGCCACGGAGAGAGGAGGCTGTTTCGGGCTCTGGTGCAGTTGTAAGGAAAGGCAATAAAGATATGTGGCCATATGTGCTTCATTCATTACTATCAGGTCTTGAAGTTCTCTTTTTAACAATTCAATGTTCCAATCGGCTCTTGGGGCTTTGTCGTTCACGTCGCTTTTGATGATTTTCCTTTTCCATTTACCCTCCGGGTGCAAGATGGGTAATATTCTCAGAAAACTAACAGTGCATGGCGAGATATAGTAAGCAAGGTTGTGCTATTCTTAGCTTAGTGACCAAAGTATGAATTGCTCTCACAATTTATCACGCAACTGTATCGAGGTGGTTCGTAAGAACATCTTAAGACACAGGTCATTCACATGATGCTGAAAAGAGACTCTACCCATCAAGAGGGCGTTCCACATTCCTCTTTGGGACATCAGTACCTGGGACTTACGAGGAAAAGAAGAGCCTCACTTGAAGATGGATCAGGCAGTGGCTCGCAGTTCCTTGGGACTTCAAGCTCCCAGAAAGTCTACGAAAGCATTGCAGATCATCCTTTCTTACTATGCAGTACAAGAAAATAAGACCATTCAGTCCATAAATCCCGCGTTTCAGGTGTCTTGGGCTGCAATATTGTGAATCAATCAACGAATGGGAACGTTTCCCTGAGTCCCGTCAATGATCTGCAAAGTATCCAAGATTCCACGTTGCTTGTCCTTGTCAAACAGCATCACCGCTGCTTGTCGTGGTGTTGAGTCTGGGCAACGGGCATCATCAACGTGTCGTAAACGGGCGCTAAACCTGAAGCGGCAATAATGGAAGTGCTCCTGCCGAGCCCACACGCCCGAACACAGCAAAATCGCCGACCAGCCAAAGAATGGCAGCGTGTGATTGGTAATGCCGTCACAAAAGCATGGCCAGAACATTGAAAATCCCAGGACGACAGGGAAAGAAGCATCAATCCGACTACTGCATCGATCGCCCGCTCCGGGCACCATCAAAGCTTGGCATGCCAGCTCGGAATCAACCAGCCCGTGCTCTCCACACTCCCCTATGCCGACTGCACACCGAAAACCAGGTTCGCATCGCTGGCCTGCAGCATCAAGACGGGCGGTCACGCATATTCGCTTTCGGGTTTTTCATTTATCCTGTCGAATCTCACTGGCTCGCCTATTCCTTGTCGCCTTGACAGACCTCCTCCGATGACGACAATCTCATCAATTTTTCCTCCAGCCACGGGGCTCGACGACATCTGACTGCGAGTCTATGCGCCAACGCGGATTCCGGGGAAGCATCCCGCTCCCATTTAACCGATCGTCTCGATGCCCTTTCCGAGAGCCCGGATGGGAATTTGCTGGTACCGTGATCGGTGATTAGCAATCGAACACCGCGGAGGCTTCTCGTCAACAAGACCGACGAGGGTGGTATTATGTGGGGTCCTCTGATGAGGTAGCGAACCAAGCTGTCGATCTGGGTCGAGGATATAAATCGGGTAGGGCTGCCCTCTCGGCTGATCTCCTGCTTCTCTCTCTTCTCCAGCCTTCTCAGTGTCAAAGTCCAAGAATCGATACCCGTTCAGTCAAGCGCATCGAATCTTCAACCGCCCAAGATGAAGTTCTCCACCTCTGTTGCCCTGGGGCTTGCTGCTGCCAGTGCCCAGGCTCACTGTACGTTACTCGGACACGCGCCGCGATCTACATAGAGGCCATGCTGACGCTTACTTCCAACAGATACCTTCCCCAGATACGTCAGCGGAGGCTCTGTATCCCCCGACTGGCAGGCGATCCGCACGACCGAGAACAAGTACTCGCACGGCCCCGTCACCGATGTCAACTCGGCTGCCATGACCTGCTACGAGGAGTCGCCTGGCCGTGGCGCACCCCAGACCATCAACGTCCAGGCCGGTGGAACTTTCACCTTTGACGTCGACACCAACATCGGCCACCCGGGTCCCCTCCACTTTTATCTTGCCAAGGTACCCGCCGGCCAGACTGCTGCCACCTTTGACGGCAAGGGCGCTGTCTGGTTCAAAATCTACCAGGACGGCCCTTCGGGTCTTGGAACCGGCAACCTTAAGTGGCCCAGTGATGGTATGCGATAAATGGTCCAAAATCTCAAATGGCGGTGCAGAATCAGCTAACATCCCTCTCCCAACTCCAGGCAAGAAGACCGTGACTGCCACCATCCCCAGCTGCGTCCAGAACGGCGAGTACCTCCTCCGTGTTGAGCACATTGCGCTCCACAGCGCTGGCAGCGTCGGCGGCGCCCAGATCTACATCGCGTGCGCGCAGATCAACGTCTCTGGCGGCTCCGGCACCATCAACACCAACGGCGCTCTGGTCTCCTTCCCCGGCGCATACAAGGCCACCGACCCCGGTATCCTCTTCCAGCTCTACTGGCCCGTTCCTACCAGCTACGTCAACCCCGGCCCTCGCGTCGTCACCTGCTAGATGTTGATCTAGAACGAGGGGTTGGAATGACTGTCGGAGTGCGCTAGGAGCTTGGTACTGGCGTGCGCTCAAGGGAGGTAGATGGGGATTATACGGCTTGTTGTCATGAATTCTTGTACATACTTGAGTTGTTCAGAAACACTTGCATATAAAGTTTCAGATATTTGTCCCACCCTGCTCTCAACACATGTGTCAAGGTGAAAATCCCTCGCTCCTGGACTGTCCTGGAGTATCTTTCTGCCGCGTGTCACCGCCTGCCAAGTATATACTGGCCTCCTTTTCAAGCCACCCAAACATTTTGGCTGACCGACGCTGTCACTCCATCAAACATGAAACAGCCAGCTGACTGTTCTTACCCCGTATTCCCATTCGTGTAACGTTATTTCCACCCAGCAAGGTTCGTTCAGGGGAAGATGCCCAACTTTATTTCAAAGACAGGGGTCTCTCCAGGCACCCCTATCTTGGCAAACAGGCAGGTGCTGTTTCCAGCGACCTGATTGGTCAATCTGTCCAGGACGCTAATCACCACCGTTACCGTCGACCGGGGTTTATGTTGCTTTACTGGTTGATTGATGCGGCGTGAAATCAAATGTTATGCGATCTGGGGAGCTTATACCGACGGCGTTAATGGAAAGTGCCATCCAGAGGACAGAATGGATGCATGTGTTTGGCTACCCCTCAAGACCCCTTTCGAGTGTTGGTTACGATTGGAGGTGCAATAACCCGTAGTTGCTACTCAGGGTTCTTCGAGATGTTGAATTATGGCTCGTGACAATGGCATGTGGTTGGATTGGACATTGATACTGGGCAATCGATGGTCGTTCATTTTATAAAGTTTACTAGGGTAGCTGCAGCTGGTTACCATTCTACCAGTTACCTAAGGTACCATATTTGGATCGGTGTTTAATAGGGTTGTTTGTCATGGTAAGGGTGGCTATGTGCCGATCATTATGGACAGCTCAGCTTACTTTTCTTACAAATGTTCATGCCTCTGTTCCTACTACGACACAACTAGATCCCGCAGGACTGAGCTTACTCTCATATCCTTATCCTCACCGATCGGTAGCCAGGATAGGATATTGGGCTAATACAGGATCGTAATACTGCCTTACCCAGAGGCGCAGCTCTACTTCTCTCCTTCTTATCACATCCGAGTGTATATATATCGCTGCAAGAGCCGCATAGTATCAACAGTTCACGATATTCCTCATCCCGGCCAAACACCCATTTTCATCTTCCACCGGTCATCATCCCAACCAACCTCAACCATGGCCAACAGACTGCTATCAAGCCTGCTCCTCCTGGCAGCCAGCAGCCCCGTCTTCTCATCCCCTGTGCCATTCTCCGACATCCCTCTATCCAACCATCCCCGCTCATTCAGCATCTCCCGCCGCGCCGCCAACCCCCCACAAGCGCTCCCCCAGCGCGCTCCCCCAAACGACATCCGCTACCAGCCATCCCTAGACTTCGACACAGACGGGTGCTACAACGTCCCTGCCATCGGCGCCGACGGTCGCATCGTCGAGGGTCTAGAACACAACTTTGTCAGCGCCTCGTCCAACTGTCGCGACTTGTCAGATCTCGACAACAACAATGTCTATTCCCGCGCCCGGTGTAACAACGGGTGGTGCGTCTATCTCTACGATTACTACTTTGAGAAAGATGTGGCAATCCCCAATTTCTTCGACGCAGGACATACACATGACTGGGAGCACATCGCCGTCTGGGTGAAGATCGATACCGGGAAAGCAGAGTATGTAGCGGTCAGCCAGCACGGGGGGTACGAAATCAAAAAGGCTTCCGATGTCAGGTGGGATGGGGAACATCCCAAGGTGGTGTACCACAAGGATGGAGCAAGCACGCATTGTTTTAGGTTTGCGAGTGCAGGTGATGACAAGATTGAGAATCACAAGGGAGTTTGGTTCCGGGGGGCGTTGGTCGGGTTTAACGGGTTCCCGGATAGTGGGTTACGGGAGAGGCTGTTTGGGTGGGATTTTGGAAAGGCGACTATTGCCATCAAGGATGGGCAGTTTGCGGGCAATCTTGGGCGGGCTAAGCCCAGTGAGATTTCGGGATTTGATGTCAATCGCGATGATGGGAGTCCGGGGTTTCCTTAGAACTATGTGATTTGAGACTTGGTTACTGGTGATGAATTTCTGGGACTTTTGGATCACCTGTTTTGGATCACCTGTTTTGGATGTCTTTTGTTTCGGTTGTGTGAAATGGTTTCATGCTTTGTTTTCTCGTCTATGTATCTATTCATCCTTGTTGCTTACCGGACAATGATAGTGGGCTGTTTGAGTGATGATCTCCTTGACGTAGTATGAGGTCTCAATGGGGTCCTGGAAAGGAAACTTTGTCAATCCAGACCAGCGGAGACAGGTAGGTGAGAAAGGGAGTGTGCACATGTAGAAGGCACAACCACCAGATGCCTCGGAGGGAATCCAAGTGACAAGAGCCCTCAGGTTGCAAAGTCTGGTTTCACCTCGACAGCCGGCATCTGCTTTCCCTGAACCGTTGGTGACGTAATTGGGCTAACAAGCTGAAGGGACAAGAACAGCAGATTCGCGAAGCACTCGCAAACAGCAAGCAGAGAATGGATATTCCATCAATCCCGTCGCACCTTACCGAGTAGCTGACACCGCCAACCGTCTTTCACGTGCAAAATTGCAATGATGCACATCGATTGGGCAAAGAAAGTAGGCCCAAGACTTCAATGCGTCCTGCCCTTTTCCCACCAACTCGGGAATTCTCCATCATCAATTTTCAACGGTGTATTCGATCCAACCAGGGCCCGTCATCTCTCGTCCAGTCCACCCATCAACATTCGATTCAGTTCAGCTCTTTGGATCATCGCACCATCCCATAGCAATCCATCATCGTCAGTTCAAACAACTTTCGACCAATTCTTTGCCGCCACAGCCCAATATGCCGCCGAGATCAGGCAAAAAGAAGTCGGCGTCGAAAGACGAAAAGGACGCTGCCAAGACCCACCTCTCCGTGTCAGTCCCCAACGGTGAACGCTCCAACGATGACGAAACCGAGAATCAAGCTCAGCCCGACCCGATCCCGACCCCGGGAGGTTCCAGTAGTCAAACCTCCAGCTCTGGTATCAAATCTGAAACCCTCGCAGTCAGAGAGGCGGGGAATTGGGGAAAGGTTGAATACACCGGCAACGAGATCGTCGACGATTTCATGAAGCTGCGTCGCCCGCCGGACAGCGGACGCTACCATTGCGTTTTCGGCGTTTGTTCTAACCCCATTCCTTACCCCGGATGGCCCGAGCCACCGTACGACATCCTGATAGCCGCCTGCACTTGGCACGATTGGGTCGACATGTGTGATGTGTACCCTGTCCAGATTTTCTGTCACCCAACCCCCGAGGCGCGAGCCAAGCATATGGTTGCCTACCTCATGGCCGCTTTCAACCTAAAGGACAAGAGACAGCCTAATGACCACATAACCGTCCCTAAAACATGGTCGACAACCCACAAGGAACTTATCAAGCATCTGGAAGCGAATTTCACCGAGTTTGGACTCGAACCCTCGCTCTGCAAGGTTGATCGCGCCACCCCTCAGGATGAACGAGATCTCGAGAGCAGTCGAGCAATGTGGTTTGCTGTCAATTTCGACCAGGATGAAATCACGTGGACGCCTGAAACAACAAAGCCCGGAGACTCCAACCATTGCCACGGTTGCTGTTTTCCTCGAGCCACCTTCTTTATAAAACTATCAAAATGTCCCAAATGTGACTTGGCGTGGTACCACTCCGAGGACTGCAAGGCAGCGGACTGGGAGATGAGACACAAGTATATCTGTGGCGGACTACTGCATGCGGACTTGAGGGCTCGTTTGAGGAGGTTGGTGTTTATTTGAGTGTATTATTGCGTATTGTGGATTGATTATGGGCAATGGAGGTATATACATTGTCAGTTCACGACCTTTAGCGAATGTGGCATAGGCGTCAAGGATATGATGCATGTTTTAGTTTAGAATTAGCGTCTTTACTAGGCCAATGAAAAGCGTATTCTGATATTCAGTGAACTCGCAAGCGAGCCCTGAAGGTGGCTTTACCAACACATCCATGTTCTGGATTCAACATATTTACTCGGGAAACAAAGGCTGTATTTTAATTATCAAGGCCTTCTGAGCTCACAAGGAGGAATTTCGCCCTTTACCAAGGCCCTCTTGAGTCACAAGCAAGGCACCACTACTTTCATGCACAGGGACAGTCGAACTTTACCTTCTAGCTCGGTTCAGACATCTATACCAGCGCAGTCGAGGCGACTGTTCGAGCCCCAATATACGCTTTGCACGAGGAGATTCTATTTAGTCAAAAGAATGTTCGCCAGTTAATCTTTACATGGTTCGGCAGGGGTAACAGGCGCTTTGGGGCTAGGTCGGGATCGCGAGCCAGCATTGGGGGCTGCACCAAGTCTCGAGTCAACAGGCAGTTTCAGGATATACTGTCTGGATGGGTTCAGCCTTGGGGCTGTGGCGGCACGAGACAGGCTCTTCATCCTTGTTCCCTCGACCGTGACAAAGTTCATACCAAGAATACGGCCCTTGAAAGGACATGAAGACTCCCTGGTGAAGTGAGGCATTGGGATCAGATGTTTAAACATTCATTGCTCAAGGAACTTGTAAAGGACGTTAGGAAACGAGAGGGTTAAAATCGGGCGCGTTTTGCAAAGCTTCTGCATTGGATTTGAGCTATAGGGTAATCGGAGGATCCAGTAATGGTCACTTTTGAAATGGTATTCGAATATGTGGCGTCTTGGATTTCCGCATGTTCCTCTGCCCCTGCTTCGGTGTGGAGTGCATGGGCTAGCATAGCACACTTTGATTAATGGGTCTTGAATTGGAAACTACAAATTGCTTGAGACTAGGAACGCGAGAGTTGCAATGACGAGAAGCTTCCATTGTACCAAAAGGTACTGAGGCACGGACCTGCCGCCTGAGTCAGTTGAGAGTCTGATGTGAGGTTGATGGAGCAGGTGACCACCCGTAGCACCACCCACCGCCCAGCACCAAAATGTGGGTCAGACACGAAAACACCAGGATAAGGCTGCCCTGCGAAATTCTGAGCGTGTTCAGGTTGCTACGGAAAATTTCCTGCAACTCGTTTTGAGCTCGGAATTACATTAAGCAAGCATTTTACTTTCGACGATTGGGAACTCCTACCTATTATCAACCCCCTTTTCACACCTCGCCTCCCTTCCTCCTTTCAATCATCAAGTTTCCGCTTTTTGATTACGGTAGAAGCTCACGACAACGCCATCATCCAACGACCCCAAGCCTCAAGGTATGTAGCATTACTGATCAGCTGTTTCTTCAGATCTCCCCCTCCCCTGCCTTCGACACTACATGCTATTGTGGGGGCCTGGTCTAATTAGGGCCAGGTCAAGTTTGTCTGCTGTATTATTATTTGTTATTCGGTAAGAAACGAACAGCAACCTTGTTCTTGCTTTCCCTTATCTGCCAATTGGATCAAATGCTAATTTTGCACTATCGCAGGTCCAACTCCACGACGTAGCCCAGGCAAAGGAGGCTCTCGAGAAGATGAATGGCTTTGATCTTGCCGGCCGTCCGATAGATCACACATTGCCAGAGTACGTCTTGTTCTGTTCACCGTGAGATGGATACTCGGCTCAAGTGGTTCAGTGAGACTGACTGGTTGGAACAGATGCTTTGGCTGGCTAGAATAGATGCCTTGGCCGATGATGGTCAACTCCAGGGCTGCGTTGGTGCAAGCCGGATCTCTTTACCCGACTCAATCTTATCGCCAAACCGGCTTTGCCTACACCGCCACCCCAACATCCGAGGATACGCTTACAAACGAGGGTTCTCGTGGCAATATCGCGACAATGCCCGGTCTGAGAACCGCAAAAAAACAATTATCTGAATGAGCGGTTCTTCTCGGACTAAGCTCACCGGTACCCCGATTTTCCGGCACCCTATACATCCCAGTCTCGCCCGGCGCCGCTTCCAGGATTGACGGTCTTATGGCTCATGGGACAGGGTTATGGACACCACTGCCAAGCTGGGCTGCGGACAGGTCACTCCGCCAGACACAGTCCCGAGCAGTACCATTGCCCGACTCGTGCCTTGGAGATCTTGAGAAGAGATGTCCCGCGCATATGGTTCTGGAAATCGCTCGCAGATAGGCTCCGTCGATCGTTTTCCCCGTCTCCTTGACGACTTCCGTCCTGGACCCCCAATGGTAGCAGTAGACGACTCCCATCCTGCCCGTGCCAGCCGGCTCACCGATGGTTGGACGCGCACCACGGCACTATCAATGTGCGGGGAGTTCATAAAGCTTCGATTACCGCGGTCCGGTTGAGAGGATGGCGGCGGGAGCACTACGTCGTCAACCTGTGCACGGAAGCTTTTTGTCCTCTGAGGGGTCTAGCACAGGGCCAGAGATGGGTTGAGCAGTAAGATTGGGGGCGTTACAACGTCGACGACGGCAAAAGAAAGAAGAAAAAGGACGGTGCTGACGAGTACCGAGCCTGACCGAGTGTACCGGTGAGAGCAATAGATGATTAGCCGGGCGCAAGGGATTGGTTTGCCATTTCGTTTTGTTGGCGCTGCCAGCACTGGGTATCGACATTCCCAAGTCACAAGTGTCTGGGAGTCTGGAGATTAGGATTATCGGAAGGACGACGAGGCTAGACTTTGGCGTTTGAGAGGAGGGAGTGATGAATGGAGGACATGTCCTTACAGAGATTATGATAGTGGTCAGGCACTACGACCGCCTCTACGATGAAAGGGCCAACGCCAAGTGGAAACCTTTCCCATTGGTTGAGAAGTTATTCGGCGATGTCATCTCGGCCTACGAAGCTGTCCTGGACTTCTCCTTTGCCATCAGGCGTCATCTCACCGCCGGAACCTTGACACGCTTCAAACATGGCTTCAAGGATTTCTTCGGCAGCTCCAAGAACAAGTTCGAGGGCAAGCTCAACACCATCGCCGAACTGAAGAAGAAGATCGTCGAGGGGAGCCAAGGAGCCTTCCAGGACAAGACCCTCACCCAGCTCGAGGGCATGTCGGGCGTGTTGCAGAGCATCACAGGAACTGTCAATGACATCAAGGAATTCCAAACACAGCAGGAACAATGGCACAAGGAGAGTACTGCCCGCCTCGATTCCATACTTCAGGCCGTGGAGGATATCAAGTCCACCACCAAGCGAAAGACGCCATGGGACTATGCCGTGGAGGCCTTCAATACAAACCGCAAAGCCCTGAAGCCTCTCCATGTCACGACAGAGACCCTGGCGAACGCCATTGACTCGATCCATCCTGGCACGACCGAGTGGGTCTTTGACGACTGGGGATACCAAGACTGGACTCAATCCAAAGCGAGCAAGGTCCTGATTGTCACTGGCCGAGAGGGTACAGGAAAGTCCACCGTTTTGGCCTCGATTGTGAATCGCCTCAGTTCTGAAGAGAAACCAGACGAGGAATTGCTCTATATCTCATGTGATATGAGTGCAACTTCGGGGAGTAGCGACCACTACGACGCCAAGAGCATCTGCAACACCTTCCTTTTCCAACTCTACGGCATGGCTCTCGAGGCTGGCGAGGATGTTCGTCTTCTCGAGGCGTGCAATGATCTCTTCAAAAATCCAAAGAGCAAGGAGGCCCAGAGAATCGGCAAGACAAGAGTTAACAAAGAGGACGACCTGCCGGACTTCGCCGAGACCTTTGTAAAAATCTCACAGCTGCTGAAAAAGAACATGGTCCTGGTCCTGGACGGTATATCCACCGCGCTGTCGGGCGATGAACAGAAGGAGCTCGCCCGCGAGTTCACGGGGCTGGTTGAGAATGACATCACTACAGGAACGCCTGACTGGAGCATCAAAATCTTGCTGGGCTGCACAGATAAGCCCGATCTTCGAGGTTATGTCATCGATGTGGAGGAACATGTAATGGATGATATGGCCAAAGTCCTCAGGGACTCTCTCAAGGTTACACCGAGTCTCTCAGCCGCAGAGCAAGAAGAAGCGGAAGCGGTCATTCTGCCCAAAGCTGCATCCCAGTTTCGGTACCTTTGCCAAGTCGCCATCCCCTTCCTTCGCGAGCCCTTTGTCCGGCCTCTGTCCAAACGACTTGAGGCCCTCCCTGGAGGTCTGACGGACAAATACGGCCTAGCACTCAGAAAAATGAAGCCTAACTACGTTGGACTTCTGCGTACAGCCCTTACCTGGTCCCTTCTAGCCCCTGAACAGTGGCCCGGATGGCCTCTTGGCAGGGAGGTAATGGATGCCTTCTACGGCACATACGACACTCCACTTGATACAACCGACCAGGGGCAAGAGGATGACGACAAGTTTCCTGCAATCACGCGCCTCGAGCTCGATCAGCTGCGGGAAGCTGCTGGCCCCTTCTTGACGACTGACATGTATGCAAATCTTGAAGGAGACTTTTACGTTTTCCCCCGAGAGCGGCAGCAAGTGGAAGAGTTCTGTTTCAGACATCAGGATGATGATCCACATGCTTCAGAACATGGTGACACGGATGGGGTCTGCTCTCGCTGCAAGTCGGAACTCGAACAAAAGGCCTCGGTTTCGATGGACCGCAAAGAGGGACACCTTATTATGGCCATAACGTGCTTGCGTCATCTCAACCATCCAACCTCCCAGAAGCGGTCGGGACTCGTATCGGTAACCGGGCCAGTCAAGAGTCAAGTGTACAATGAGGGCACTTCAGCTGAGGAGGAGAAGCCGGCGGCCCCCGAGGCAGGCGAGGAGCCAGTCGCTGATACCAAGGATGACCAGGAGTCTGGAGAAGAAGGAGAAAAAGAAACCGAAGGCGAAGGGGAAGAAGACAACGAGGATGGGATTACGGTTTCAACAGTTGATACAGATGAGTCAAAGGAGGTCGAGGTGATCATCGAGGAGAGGCATCGAGCCGAGGAAACGAGTCCCGACACGGAAGATTCAACCAGGATTCGTTATGAGCTTCAATACTGGGCCCATCATATTCGCGAAGCCGAGGACCTGTGGACCCCAGAGGAGAGGCAAGACTCCTCGGCATGGCAGGAGCTCTACGCCGAATTTGACAAATTCACGTCGAATCCGGATATAGTCCTTCGTTGGCAGACACTTCATCCCGAATACCTCGACACACTGGAGGAAGCTTCGAAACCACTCAACATTGCGGCTGCCTGGGGGCTAGTGAGTGTGGCCGAGCATCTCATCAAACAGGGTGCAGATCCAAACGTGCTATCACGGGGCCGAACCGCCCTTCAGTCAGCCGCAAGAGCTGGAGTTAGTCTGAAAATGGCGAAGCTTCTATTTGCTTCAGGGTCCGATCCGAACATCAGAGGCGAGGACAGTGATCCGCCTTTGTACGAGTGGATGCGCACCGATAGCTCGATGGAAGCAGTGAAGACGTTCCTCGACGCGGGCGCAGACCCCTCCATACCAGACACTGACAATTGCAATGCCATGCATTGGGTCGCCCTTTTTGGCAATGATCCCGTCCTGGTTGACGTCCTCACCGACGCTGGAGCGGACATCAATGCCCGAGATACTAACGATGCAACGCCGCTTCACTACCTGCTGCTAAGGCGTGAGGTTCCCAACGATATGCTTGCAGCATTTATTCGCAAGGGCGCCGACAGGAATGCCGAGGATAAAGGTTCGTCCAGGCCTTTGCAGATGGCAGCGGTATGGGGAGACGTCGATGCTCTGAGGACCATTCTGGCACCCGGAGTAGAAGAGATTGACGACCCGGATTCATCTGGAGACACAGCTTTGTACCAGGCAACCTACGGGGGCCATGCCGAGCCAGTCCGACTTCTGCTGGAATCCGGCGCCAATCCGAGAATCCAGAATAAGGTGGGCCGTGCGGCACTGCACGAGGCCATCATTGGCAACAAAAGAGAGACTGTTGAGGTCCTTCTCGATTGGGAGAAGGACCACCCCAACACGGTGGGTATCAGTCTTTTGGCGAATCACGACAGGACCCCCTTCTTCTTTGCCTGCCTGTCACAAACGGATGACGAGCTTCCCGGCATGGTGCTCGATGCGCTCGTCCGAAACAACTTGCCTCTGTCGCAAATCAACCAACCCACAAAGCGCGCTCGAACCCCTTTCCGGCAAGCTTGCGAGGGACGGGATGACATAGTCAGCCGTCTGATCCAGCTGGCCACCGAGCAGGATGACTTTGCGAGTTTGCTTGTCAATCAGCAATACGTCAACAACGGAATGACGGCTCTCCACCGGGCTTCCGGGGGCGGACATCTCAAATGTGTTTCCCTTCTCCTCGACCCAAAGCTCGGCACTGACATCACTCTCAAAGACAAGGAAGGCCACACAGCGCTCCAGCACGCCTACCAGGGATGGGCCCTTGATTTTGACACGGCTGATTATGAAGATATTATCTCTCTTCTTATCGACAAGGACCCAAGCGCGGCCTGTACCGACGCCGAGCTGATCGGCACAGCTGCTGCTAATGGGAGCACCCGCCTCCTGAAGCAGCTCTGGCGACTCAAGGCCGACCTCAACATGCGCGATCAGTACGGCTGGACGCCGCTTGAGATCGCGAGGAAGTCCCAGCAGAAATCCGCCGAGGAGTTCTTGAGCAAACAGCACACCTGGACGAGCATGTTGCCCACTCGATGGGCCACGACCTACCCGTTCGCCAGTGCCGGCAGTGCGGGGAGCCTTGTCACGGAAGAAGACGGATCTACCACGGGCACTCGACTCGGCCATTTCAGTGGCCAGAAAGTCTGCCTGGCCAGCAACCGTCCCTTGCCAGCCGGATTGGACGAGTACTATTTCGAAGTGACATTCCACGACATTCCGAACCAAGAGGAGCCTCCCCAAGAGCACCCCATTGTCGCGATTGGATTCTGCACGATTGGCGGGGCGGCACTCGAGTTCCCGGGCTGGCCATCCAAGCCCAATGCCTCCAAGGCCAAGTCGTGGGCCATGCACGGCGACGATGGCGGGCTGTTTTGCTCGTTCATTGACGACTGGGCCCTGAGGCAGTATCTTGGGGACTACAAGTACGGTCTCCCGGGCGATGTCGTCGGCTGCGGGGTTAATCTGAGGACGGGGGAGATGTTTTGGACTAAAAATGGGACCAAGATCCCTGCTGCGGTTTTCAAGAATGTGGATGGGCGGTTGTTTCCTGTTATCGGACTGGATCATGCGGTGTGGTGTACGACTAACTTTGGCGGGGAGCCGTTTATGTGGAAGGGAGAGGGAACTGATTTGGATTTGGAGGATGGGGAGGCTGAGCTCCAGGCTGAGGAGGAGGAAGCGGGCACAGCTACGGTTGTTGAGGTGGTGGGGCTGTTGAGGCGAGCGATGGAGTGGGGGCGGGGAAGGTTGGTGTTGTTGCTGTGAGCGCTACAGCAGTCGCTGTGGAGATCTAATGTTTGATACCGTAACTGGGCTTTTCAATATTTCACACATCTCACGTATCTTACAGATTTGGATACGAGTACATAGTGGTTGGGTTACGAGACCTACCCGCAATCTACCGCGCTTGAATCTACACTCTCAGCCTTATCAGTGTCCATAATAGAGTTGCTCATATCTCGTTGACTGGCTCTGTGGAGCTTTTGGTTGCCACTTTTCTCTAATATAGGCATCTAAACACGGGGGTGATGAGGTCTCTTCCTGATGCTACATTACAACTAAGACAGATGATTCCGAACCTCTGATAGATTTCCTTGTCTGTTTGTCAAAGGGCATACAGTACTGCGAAACTGCTCGGTAACACGCTCGACAATGAAGCTGTGTCTTTACACGCCATCTCATTGTCGATAGTATTTCTCGGTAACTTACGTGTCTGTCTTCCGGTACCTTGTTATTTCTCGCGTGCCAAAATATCTTGCTGAAAAGAGGTGAGAGGCTATCATGTATATTTAGTTCTAACTTGGGTGCGTTTCGATAAGAGCAGTTATCTCATAAATATCACATCAGGTCGATTATCTTGCAGATCGAGTCATTTGTCGTTGCTAACCTAGTCCTTTTCCCGCTCAGATCATACCTCCTCAGTCTTGTACTTTGAACACCGAAGCGCTTGCCGATCGTGTTAAATGAAAATTTCAGAAATGACATGGGTGAGCGCTTACCATGTTGTTTAGCTGTTGTATTTATCAGCGTACTACCGGTATTGGACTTGGAGTCTGATCCTACGCCCTTGCCGGTTGTTAATTCGCTCGTGGCAGTGAGTGTAGCTTGTATCCAAGGAGGAGACTTTATGTAATAGTTGTTGGAAGGTAAGATGAGTGGGTGGAAAGATTGTATTGAAGATGAAGAAGCGGACAGAGAGAGAGAGGCTCCCAGGGGGAGGGCTCTCGTTATATATACATGAGTGGCCTGTATTGTAGGCCTAGAACCGTATAGTTCAGGGCGTATGCCGTATTTCCTTCAACAATAGTCAGGGTCCCGTTTTAGCTGTTCTCTATCTTGCAAAACTTTAACCCTGGGTAAGTGAGTCAAGTCTCAACTAAGTCATGCAATGTGAAAGACTTGACCCCCATCCTCCGGCACATCTTTCAACAGCTCCCCCTTCATAATACCATAGATGCGTCGCCTACAATTTTATATCGATCCTCACCTTGAACCGGCCTCAGAACCAGACAAAGATTAGCACCGAACAAAACAACAACGATGTCCCCTTCCTTGGCTAAATACGGACCGATCCCCATTCCGTGCACCTGTTCATTCTGAGTGGTGATAAAGGTCCGATTTGAAAGGGCCTCATCAAAAGCCTTATGAAATGGGGCGATGAACGAGGAAAACCTCCATAAAGGGTGCTCCGCTGGCATGAAATGTTCCGGTACCCGTTGAAGTCCAAACATGACGCAGAATCGCGTTGCGTAATCGGCTGGTGCCGGGGCGGGCTTATCAATAGTCCCCATAGACGAATCATTATCCAGGCAGAGAGTCCGCCAAAATATTTCCCTGCCTCGACCATCTCCAAGACGGCGGTAGAAATCTCGCACAGCGGTCGCGACTTTGTCCTGGTCGGGTGAGAAATAATTTCCCCGGTCGTGCTCAGCACCCGGACGTTCTAGGACTAACAATGGACCAATCACTTTGTTGATTGTTCCGACCAGAATTCCGCGACAAGAAAGAATGTTCGACGTGCTGTGGTATGCGATTACTGCGTCTCGGTCGCCCGTTGCTCGATAGGGATTGCTTCGATGTGGCAAGAAGCCACGTCCGGTTGGGCGATCATCGGCTAAAATGTCCGGTATCCAGGAAGGAGAATGTTCTCTGAATCTGTTTCCCAGAAGGATCTGTAGAGAGGAATGGGCTCGAATATGATTGATTGCAAAGTCCTTAACAACCTCCTCGAAGGACTTGGAATAGTTTGGCGTGACCAGCAGGCCATCGATGACAAGGCCGCGGATGGCGAAGAGTCTGTCGCGGGGGTCTGTGGCCTGAAACCTCCGCGTAAATCGCAGTAACAGGTCGATTTGTGGGTCAAGGTTATGTTTCGTACCTCGAACCGCGTCACACGCCGTCAGAATTTGCGCCATACGAATACCAGGTGGATGCATGCGCTTCTGCAAGGAGACCCAGGGCTCCTGCGTTTCAAGCACTACATCTTGTGCAGTGTTCCCGGTGGTGACTCCCCGGAGATTTGCGCTTGGGCCTGCCTCGATACACATCGAGACTACTGCACAAAGGGCGTCAAACTGGAACCTCCAAAAGCTCTTGGAGCCACAGTGAAAGAGGCCATTGGCACCCCCGAGGGAATCCCCACGCGCCGCCAGTTCTTGGATGATCCAGACCCGGGACCAATAGGGCCGCTCAAAGAGCCGCCACACAGACGGCCAGTTTCGATCTTGGAGCGAGAATCCTAAACCCTCGATGACCTCTGCCGGCGTTCGTGTGTCAATCCCCTCCTTGAGGTAATCGTAGCATTCGTTCTGGTGGTCCATCGCCCAGCTTCCCAGGTCGCGCAGTAGCTCCACAGCCTCGTCACTATCGGCATCGCCTTCTCCCAGCCAGGAGACAGTTGTCACGGCGCTCTTGTAGATATCAGCCATCATCTCAACCTGCGTAGCCCGCTCCGAGAGGTCGCTCTGATTGATACAGATCACGTCAACACATAATAAAAGCGGTCCATCATCGCCTCGCAAATGTCGCAGCGCAGCCTCGAGATTCGGCGTGACGGTGTGTTCGTGTCCGTGGAGGAGAATATTGGATGGATTAGACTCATCGCTTTGTTTTCCCCAGACGTAGGAAAGTGCCTCGTAGTAAGTCGGATTTTCTTCATCGTCGAGGTCAATCGTTTTGAGCTCGCATTCGATCGGTGCATCTGATGAATCCGATGGTTTGACAATTAGTATCCTTGTAGACCTTGCGGATGGGAGAGGAGAGTAGATGGGGAGAGCCATGATACTGGGTAATTTTGAGAGTTCATGTTGTTCGTCGTTGGATTTCTTGCCCCACCACACAGAACTTCAAGCTGGGGGGAAGACATCCCTGGCCAGCTCAGCTGGGTGAACGAACCAATCAGAACATAGGCCCACCACACGAACTAAGACCGCGCTACAGGAATATCATATCGGATAGCTGAATAGACGTAGGTGTAAAAATGGGGTGTGATTTCAGATGTACGGATACTCTACTACTATCTACTAGTCTTTTAGGGTACTGATGACTTTCTTATTAATAATTGGACAAAAGTCTTTTTAGTACTGATTTAGAATACCGACAGCAAGATTTTATACCATATTTTTATACCCATGTAAATGTGTTGCGAAGGAGCCGGAAAAGAAAAGTCAAACAACAGCGGCTCTGGACACTAACCCCAGGAGAAAGCACAACCCGAAAACTAATGTCACCGCCGAATTTAACTTCAAATGACTGTATTGGCGAGAGTTACGGGTAGCTGAAAGCCGATTTCGGAAAAATTGGCAACGATCCAGTCATCATAATATATGGCGCATATGTTTGTAAGGATAAACTACTTGGAGTCTTTTTGTTTCCAAACATTTTTCCAAACACTTTTCATATGTTTTGGATCAGTCTAAGCCAAGCTATGATGCACAACACAACCTCGGATGGGCACGTCAACGGGTTTGCCGTGTTGTTCTCTTCGCAAGCACTCCGCCAGCCGCCGGCTTTGATGCAGAAGGGGCCAAAGGGGTGCTGGAGGTGGAGCATTTCCTTGATGCGCTAGAGCCATTCTGGGGAACGAGAATCACGTAGACTTCCCTTAACATTCCCATACCTTATAGCTACGGTGGCCGTGTTTCGAACCGGTTCAGTGCAGCTATTCAACGCCCCGGGCTTTGGTATCCAGCGCCACTGTTGTTTCAACTTTTTTTCCTTCAGCCACTGCACTTCACAACGCAGCCATCCGAAGTCGAGTAGCACACATAGGTCGTTTAGCAGAATTATTAGGAAAGAAAAATATTTAGGCACCTCAAAATCAGAGTTCCTCGTTCAGAATCATCATCTACAAATAACAAACATCCAATATATAAAATCATCATCCACAAGCCTAAAAAGGCCAATATCAACAAGTAAGTTCAGGTTAGTAGAGAATGAGAATACCAAGGCGAGATTGAGCTAACATTTCCAAAAGAAAATGGCATCCTCAGCCGTCTCCCAGCTGTTTCCTCCCCTCGGCCACCCAACCGTAATTCGGGTCATCCAAATCAGACCAGCACCAGTCCGGGCTAGCCCCGTCTTTATCGATATCCAAATAATTGATATCGAACACGACCACGTCTCTTTCGAGGCGTTCAGCTCTCCCCCGGAGCTCCTCGATGCCGATGCCGACGCCGACGAAGATGCCTCGGTCGTCCTGGGCGGCACCCGCTTTCCCGTGCGCCCTTCGGTCGGCGCGGCACTTCGCCGCCTGCGACACGCCACTCGATCGCGGACTGTATTTGTGGATGAGATTTGTATTCGGGAGGAGGATGGGATTGTGGGGGTCAACCGTTCTGGGTTGATCGTGCGTGTTTGTTTCGCGGCGACTCGTATTTTGTGATTGGGGAAGGCTGGGTTACCATGAGGTTATTTGTGGGGGTTATGGGCGGGCATGGCAGGCCTCGAAGACAACGAATAAAGCGCCATCGATGGCGATATTTCTCTTGATTCAAGTGTTACGGATATTTGCTGTTCTGTGATGTCCACTTTCTCGCGGCGTTCATTGCCAGAATTCGGAACTTTCCGTGACACTGGCATCGCTACCACCAACACGGAGGAATTCGCCACCGAAACTGCTCCTGCCTTTGCCAATCAGACTTGTCCGCATCTTTCCGACTCATTTATCACTGATCGGATGAGCATTGCCACAACTTTCATTCTAGTCCAAGACAGCTAAAGTACACTCGAACTCATGCAAAACTCCTCCGTACAAGCCTCGCCAGGCTTGGTACAATACCCACAACTATCATTGCAACACGTCTCGTCAAAAGCGCACCTCGAGTTCCCGCACTTTGGTCCACTAAGACAATACTCCTTGGTACAGCCCTTCCCACCAGGTTTGGCACAATACCCACAGCTCTCATTGCAGCACATCTGTCCGACCGCACATTGTATTGGTCCGCATTTCGGACCCTGGGGTGGTTTAGGTTCCTGGCAGAGGAGCTTGATACACCCCTTCCCGGGGGGCGTGCAGATTCCGCATGACGGGTTGCAGCAGGTCTCGCCGAGGGGACAGCGGCTGTTGGGGTTGGATCCGCATTGTGGACCGAGGGTTCCTGGCTTGACGCAGGATGCTGCGTTGTTGATGATTACGCATTCGAGGCCGCTTGCGCAGTCGACTAGAGCGCAGTCTGCGCGGACTGGGGATGTCGAGAGGGCTGGTGATGCCGCGATGAGGTGGACTCTGCTGAGGAGGAAGACGGAGAGGGAAATGAAGATCATGGCTCGGGCTTTGGCGCGTACAAAAGTTGATGTGTCTTAAGGAGAATGTCTTTCTAATGAAAAGGAAGGAGGAATGACACAGGATATTGATATTGTCTCTAAGAAAATAATGATGTTGAATCCTGCCGCTGGGTTCTCCTGGTTCGGGTGACAGCGTTTATTTAAGGTTTTTCCCTTGTCGATCGCTTACGCAGATGATATTTCTTTTTAAAGAAATGCGGAGGAATGTCCCTGAAACCAGGTTACATTCCAGACGGTTGCCAATAGGCTAAGTCATATGGCAACCTTGGGTCTCAGTGTGTCAGAATATTCGGTGTCGTTCGGAAGAACACAAGTTCCTGTTTGTGAGGGATTGGTCATCATTGGAAATCTTGATAATCATCTTTGTCATTGGTTATTCATGTTTGGTAATAGTACTGCCACCATGTACAGTTATAAGAGAAGCTCTCTGGCGAAGCCAGAGAGCAAAAACAGAGGAGACAATCACAATCAATAAACTTTGACAAGAAGTGTGATATTCCGACACAGTGTGGCCCAGCCAAGGCGGGACAACTACGTCCACTCTTACTTTATTACCTAAAGTACACTAGGCCATGTGAATCTGGACATCCCCGAGCAATTGTTTGTACCGAGATCGCGAATCAAGAGTTACCGGTGACATCTGGGTACCCCTTCCGTGGTTCTTAAGGCGAAACAATTCTCTTGGCATTACTAGTATCCGACGTCAAAGACTGATTTAGTGACCGTCCACCATATGACTAGAAGCGCTCATTACAGTTTAGTGAAACATAGCAATAATACATCGAGTTTATCTATGTGTAGATGATATACTAGCCCATAATAACCGATATGAAACACACAACTACCAATCCCTTTATCTCTTCCCTAATTACACTAGATACCTAGTAAGTACACACTCGAGGCTACCTAGCTAGCACCTTTACCAAATGCCACGACTGAGAAGAGAGACCCCGTGAGCCGCCATGTGTGTGGGCGAGTCCACCGAGTGACGCTTAGCACTTGTGCTTGGAAACGATGGTGTTCCACCCAGGTGCTGCGCTCCGGAAGACCTGCCCGTGGCTGGTGGCGACAAGACTGTCGACCTTCTTCGCGCAACCATTGATAACGTAGGCCATATCGTCGGCAAGTTTGCCGCACCAGACGGAAATAGATTTGGGGTTCTGTTTGTTTTTGTCGTCTCAGTGTCAGCAAATAAAGCAGAAGGAGGAGGAGGAGGATTCGGAGGAGAGAAACGTACATCATTGCAGAGATGCACCCCGCAGTTGTTGGAGCAGCTGACGCGGGAGCATCCGCCCCTGCCGGCGGGCGCGCCGCAGTACCCGTTCAGATCTCTGAGGTAGACGTAACCTTCGCCGCATCCGATCCATGGGTTGGAAATACGCTCGCCCACGTTGCAGATAAGCTTCAGCACAGTTTAGATGTCAGCACAGCCCCATATTCTCTTGAAAGAGGGTTTTCGGAACTCACGCCGTCACGCTTGGCTAGGGGACCGGTGGCTTCCGAGGTTGCGTTGGCGGATTGCAAGTCGGCAGCCACACCATCGGGGTTGTGCTCCTGCCACTCGGGGAACGCGGTGGGGTCGTAGGCCGGGTTGAGCTCCAGAACCTGCTCGTAGATGGACTTGGCAGTTCCGATGAGGGTCACTTGGGGCCCGCCCGGAACGACCTGTCCGACAAAGGACATTTCATTCTCGCCTGCTAGCTCGGCGGCCTCTGCGGCAGCAGCAGCCCGCGTGTCGATACTAGGGGAGGGGTGGGCGGCGACCTGGAGATAGTAAGTAATGTTTCTCGAGGTCCCATGAGGGAGGGCAGACATGCTGAAAGGGGGGGAGGTATTTACCAAGGTAGCAACCGAGAGAAGGATGGTGAGGGTGGTCTTGGGGGTCATCATGGTGGCGGTGCTGTGGTGGGTTTGGATATCTAAATTGATAGAAAGTCTTGGATGAGATGTGTGAGGGCTGAGAGAGATGGGAGGAGTTGGTGAGTGGTGAGTTAATGAGTGGATGAGGAGAACAAGATGGATATCAAGTGCTGGAAGGACGGTCTCTTTTATACACGGATTCACACTCACTAACTTGGAGATGAGGCTGGAGACGGATTGACTGCAGAGTCTAGAGTGAGAACACCCCCAAGGACCTAGCCGACGATCATGATTCAGCTGACTCCTGAAGGATCACAGTCAACCCTTTCATTTCCAGCAATATCCTGGTGGTTCCTAGTGAAAGTCTTTCCATGACTGGAATCCATGAGTGGTATGACTCCAGGGCGTGGGGGACGATTGGTCCCCAAGACAGGGGCATCTAGGGCGGTGAATTCACTGACTGAATTGTGAACCTATCTTGACATGTCGATCAGCTCAAGCGAGGTCTTGGTGGAGCGTTTCACCCACCCGTACCGAGTAGGGATCGGGAATACAGTAGGAGATGGTTCTGGTCTCCGGATTCTGAAAGAGGCCTCTTCTGAAAACACCTGGATATTGTTCTAAAAAAACGTTGAAAGAAAAACCCCGTGGTGTAGACCAGTGGCCCCTGACGAATGTACTCATACCGGGGTTTGTTTTCCAACGGACCAGGGGGCCAGTTTTGCGGGCGGAAAGTCTGATGTGACTAAACGCAGCCACTGATCTAAGTAGATCTTCAAGCAATTTCTATGAACAGGAACGAACCTCCCTGCTACTTTAGCTGAAAACCCTGGTCTGTTGGAAAACAAACCCAGGCATAGGTGTAACTCGAACTCTGCAAGATAAGAATAAAACCCCGTTGGAAATTTTTTGCTACCGATCCCTACAAGCGGTCGTCTCTGGGCGGCGCAGCGATTCAGCTTCGACCTCTGCCTTGTTCGCTATCTCCTTGGCAGCCTTGGCTAGCAGGTCCTTGTAGTCGAGCGGATTAGGTACCTTAAAGGCCTTCTATATATCTTCTATTGATCTTAGGCGGATAATATGCTGTTTAAAGACCTTGTTAGATAGTATTTATACGAAGTCCCTACTCAAAAATCTCATTGAGCCGGTAGGTGAGCACAATGGTAACATTCTGTAGAGGGAGCCCGCCAAGCCACAGCGGACGATCGGACGGTAACGAGCTACCCCGTACCATGCAGGGAACGGGCCGATGCGCGAGCTTAAAATAAGGTTAAAATCAAGGTTCAGAACTTCAGATGATGGCACGGTTGTAGCCGAATCTGGCGACCGAATACCTATCGGTACCCTGGATTCCCCAGGGCGGTATGGTACCAGATGCCGAGTTAGATAATGACGTTGTAATGGACGGTTCGTCTGGAATCCTTCGCCCCACGATGATCCAATCTACACCGTGTATTGTACTGCAGAGGACTAGTACCGATTACCGTATCTACACCTCAGAATGGAAAGAATGGTCTTAGAGCCAAGTAGGCTTAGCTACTGACCCAACGAGGTCAAGCGGACGGGAAAGGTGGGCCTACTCGGTTCCTCCCATGTAATTCCTCGCGGCCACTAGGCCTATATGCCTCTAGGACCATTCTGAGTAGATACGGTAATGCGGTGGGATGGCTGTTATCAAGGTGCACGCCCAGACGTTAGGTCCACCGAATACCAAGCGTCCCTGAACATATTCCTCGGTATTCGTACCACGAGGCGAATGTGCTTCCCGAGCTTGATCTAGTGACATTGGAAAGGGTTCGGTCTGCACCTTTTCACCAAACGAAGAACTTTTTTTTTTTTTACCAGAACGCAAAGATCCTTTACCCAGCTTATACCAAAAAGGTGAGGACGGGTGATGATGCTTAGACACGCCAGATCCGAAAGGAAAAGCGTTGCAGTTGGTGTAAAACCCGCAGGCTGGACAGTAGTATTAACTTGATAAAGAGTCCATCCACATGCTCCACACTTATGTCGTTCGCCCATATCCCGGACAGTGTTGAAGTTCCCGGCTTACCAAGAGTCATTCGCAAGGGCATCACGGAATTATGTCAGAAATGCACTGGTGAGGTAACGGTGTCTTTAACTCTGCCTTAGTCTATCGTTTGGGTTTCTTCCCCAGCAAGTTAATGGCCATCATCGTGGCTTCCCCGTGATAACATGAGTTTCCCCACATTGTAAAGTTAACTTCTTTCCACCACTGAGCATAAGATCCCGAATCATATGTGTCCGCCCAAATCCCCACAGCATCATCAAATCGGAAGCCATTCAATCGGGTATGGTGTAGCGGTAACATCGTTGACTCTCAGACACTTCCTAGAAGTGTCTGTTCTCTCAACAGCCCCGGGTTCGACTCCCGGTATCCGAGTCGTTTATTCCTTTTAAGTGGGAGGACCCCTCTCCTTTCCTTTTTGTCATTTTAGGTCGCCTATGCCCGGCAACGGTACGAGATGCACCTTACACACATTTATTTATCCTGGTGTAACGCCCTTTCCACCACATTCAAGCGGCAGGCTTTTAGATTTATGTGGACATGCAGATATGAATTGACGCGTCACTTCCACCCCGTCCGTCTAGAAGGTCTAGAAAAACGGCAGAACACGTTCTGAACACCCCAAACGCGGTTATATCTTCCACGCTGGAGAGAGATTGTTTCGTGCCCACTTGCTGGGGATAAGGCAGTGCCGGCAAAATCCTCGGAAGCCGGGTAACGGTGAACGGCGACATTTCATAGGCTCGTGAACATGATAGAAGTTACCTCTCAAAGTGCAAATATAGTGGTGTGCATAGTCGATCATCTCGACCCGGGCCCAACAGCATATGATCTGCTTGCCAGTCTTCAAATACCCATCAGGTCCAGCAAAATCACTGAACCCAAGGTTTTTGGGACGTACGAGCTTCTTCCACCATTAAGTTGCAAGTTTACCAAATTCGTAATCCCCTACGATGCCTCGACCAGGCCACATCGCGCTCTCGGCGCTCCTCGCCTTGAGTGCCGCACAGAGCTGGGAAGGCGGCATCGACCTCGATCGGCCCATGCTTCAAGGAGGCCCGAGAAATGGACCGACGGCCATGTTGCGATTTGGATGCTCTCAGGTTGTTATTGAACGACTGGACCCGTACGAACAAGCCATTATCGTGAATACCGCACAGCTTGGACTGCCCAAAATTACGTCACCCGCAGTCTGGTGAACCCCGATCAGAATCCATCAGCTCATATGCACCAGATCGTTGGAGGGGTGAGTCCTACTCTCGAACGGATTCTTTTGCCGACACTGGCTTACAGATGTACACTTTCAGAACGCATTCAGCGCCTCAATGCCCACGACCGACATCTCCAAGCTCGCCACGTGCACGACGTGCCACTTTGACCAAGACTTTTCCAACTACTGGACTGCGAACCTCTACTACCGCTCGCCGGTGAACGGGACCTACAAGCGCGTGCCTCAGGTGGCGAACCAGTTCAACGACGGTGACAACGCAGGCATCACCATATATTACACAAGCCCCGGGCCTAATTTGACGACTGCTTTCAAGCCTGTACGTATTTCCCACTCAACCTCACATAATCCCCAGATGGAATACATGCAAGGAGAAGGAATGAGAAATGGCTAACATCAAGGTGGGGGATAGGGCTTCCGCATGCTAGCGGGCGATGCAAATAGACGAACGTCAGAAGGGCTGGGCAACAAGATGCAGCAGTGCTACCGGTGCTATACTCAGCCCAACTTTGGGGGTAGTCCGTACGCTCCGTGCATGGACCCCGTCCTTGACACGGACTACTTCCCCAAGCGCAGCTGTCCCGGAGGAATCAGGTCGAATATTGTCTTTCCGCTGTCGGTGCTCAGTTTCTCTTTTCTCCCTCAACTTCTTGCGGGGTGGTGTATATTTTACCTGTTTGGCAAAGACGGAGAAAAACAAGGCAAGACTGCTAACGGGATGACCTCTCAGATGCTGGGACGGCAAAAACCTCGACACACCCAACCACCAGGACCATGTCGCCCATCCGGTTGGCGGTCCGACATCGTTTGCTTCTGTGGGCGGCAAATGTCCTGCTTCTCATCCGATCAAGATACCGCAGGTCATGTACGAGGTCAACTGGGACACGGCGCATTTCATCAATGACCCATGGCCTACGGACGGCACACAGCCGTTTGTTTTGTCGACAGGAGATACGTAAGTCTTAGTCCCTGCTCCTCACATCCACTGACTTATCTTTATCATTGGGTTCATTTTCAAACAAATTTCTCGTGGCTGGAAAAGAGGCAAAGAGATCTGGTTGCAGAGAATATCAGGGGAACCAGAAGGTAAAAAGATGCCAAGGAAACTGACCGGAACTGACGATACGGTCCATGTCACAGAACCGGGTACGGCCAGCACGGCGATTACGTATTCGGCTGGGAGGGCAACAAACTCCAAGAGGCGATGGACAACCGGTGTTATTTGAGGAACTGCTCGCTCTTGACGGCCATTGCGCCTGCCGTCAAGAATAAATGCAATGTTCCTGTCACGGTCACTGCTGATGCTGATCTTGATGCTTGTAAGTCTCCCACGGACCAACCCAGTAGAACACGATATACAAAGAATGTGATATAGCATGATCGGGAAGGATGGAAAGGCTAACAATGGTGTACATTAGGGCTCACTGAATTACCTGGGGGCGGGCATGCCGAGTATTAAAACTGGCAAGTGGAAAAAAGGAAGGCCATTCACGATACCGGGAGGTTCGGGACGACAGAGATGACTAGTGGTGGTCTTGCTCGAAGGAAATTCTGCCAATAACCTTCTCATAATCAATGTATTCCACGTTGCTCTCGGTGATATCTGCCTCCACTTTACATAATCATGCTCTCAAGATCAGTGTGGAGGGAATAGTAAATACACCGAGGACAAAGTGAAAGTCTTTGTTCTTCATGCATGTGCGCCTCTATTCCCTCTTCAGGGAGATCCTTCGCGGGTGCTGTTTACGCTCTTGGAACATGCCTTGCTGCGGCGTAGTCACCCTGCTCTGTGAGATTGGTTGGCCACCTCGGTAAAGACCCATCACTCAAGTGGTCGCAGTGGTAAGATGTAGTCCAAAGAGGCAGGAGGATGTTGATACCAAGTCTTGGACACGGTGATTTCGGACAATGGCTTGGCGCCCACTGTGTGGTTGCCTAACCAGTACAGTATATGGGGACATAAAAGCCGCTTGTACTTTCTGCCCACCGTCCTCGACCTCTTGTACCAGCCTGCCAATCCAAACGTCCTCTTCCTTGTCACCGGCTTCAAACACGGCGTGACCTGATCTAATATCTCCAACCATGTACCTCCGCACGCTTCTCTTCATACCCTTCTTCGCCGAAGTAGTAAGGGGATCCCTGCCTCCGAAATAGATGAGCGCTAACATATATATATGAATATATAGTCTCTTTTCAGTTCTACCATGTTCAGCGATTCTAATAACAACATTTCGTATGTAGCCTTGTATTTTGGAATCACTCTCCCGCTCTTACTGGCTACTCTTCTTCTCCTCGTTCTCCTCGAGAAGGGCCTGCCTAGGGATACGCGACTGCAACGCTTCTTCCGGGATCTCATCCGATGACTCCTACAAGCTACAGGCTGTGGGAACTGAAGCTAGCTGGTGGGG
>MU858252.1:0-63411 GCA_033297075.1 Rhypophila decipiens | reverse complement strand
AGCTATTCCGGCTAGCCTCAGCTCCAGAGCCAATCTCCCAAGCAATAGAACCTGCAAAACCACCATCCCAACTCATTATCGAAGATACACCCCCAGCCCGTACGCCATCACCGCCTGGACCCCCACAACCTATACCACCGCCTTCGTTACATCCACCGTCGGCTTCACTAGCGTACGATGATCCACGGGCAATCTACCAGAGATATATCAAGGCAAGAGAAACCTGGTATAAAGCCCAACCGCGTGGGAGCATCAAAACCAACCAAGAATACCGGAAGGCGATGGGCTTACCACTACGTTACAATAAGGCAAGCTACGAGTGGTGTCTTGACTATAAGCAGATGACAAAGCAGTGTACAACGCCAACAGGCTCAAGGGACTGGACGAAGGAGGAGATGATGGCCTATCTGGATTGGACTAGAGCGGAAGACAGTCGAATTGACGCTCAAGTAGCTCGAGAGAGAGAAAAGGAGCCATTTGACACCGGACGAAGAGGTGTGGACGATATCTGGAGGAGGATAGATAAGGATACCGAGGAGCAGCAGGCTTTATACTCAGCCGAGAATCTGGAAGAGGAATGTATTATAGTTAGCGGTTAGTATGGAGAATGCAAGGGAGGTTTTGGCAACTGCAGTCGTGAAAAAGGCTTATGTCCAGTAGTTTGGTGGTTGGGGTGGAATTGCTGGCTTACGTAACATTGGCGGGACCCGCGAAATTTTAGATTCGCGGGTACCCGCGAACCTATTGGGCCCTGGGTACCCGTGAAATTTTAGAGACACGGGTACCCGTGTCCCTATGGGCCCCCTCTTGGAAGAACGGGGCACATTCGCCAGGTAAGAGCATAAGGAAGGTACTTACCCAAAAGAAGGCCGCGCAACTTCCAGGTAGGCAATTCACTTTGATCCTTGCCCTGTATGTCCCGTAAAACATGTCGGTACGGGTAGTAGCTATTTCGGCCCCAGGGACCATGTCGTCTACCAGGGCTGCCTTGACTTCAAGTAGCAGCCCTGCAGACGGATTTCTTTCGTTGTTACTGGCGACAGGATTGATAGGACTGGAATAGATATTGTGCGGTGTGAAGAGTTTGCCGTACGGCCCTGAAGAGCCCTCTTTCGTTACATTGAATTCTTGTCTACGCCAGTCCATATTAGCCGACACGTCAGACAGCTGCGTAAAGTCTGTTCTAAGAGTCTCTGTGAAAACGACCGACTGATTATTGATGTTCATGACATATCCGCAGTCGCAATCCGTAAAGACTGGCTGTCGAAAGACAATCAATACAATAATAGTTGTAACTATCAACACGAAAGTGACAGATAGGAAGAATACTTTAACGCGACTGCAAGACATGTATGCCGCATGGCTTTTGGTAACTGCCGTCAAAATCGAGCGAAGCGAAAGAGCTACTTGATATGCGATTGTAAAATAGACATAGGGGCCAGATATAAAATCCACAACAAAGTGATTTAAAGGTAAAGGCTGTATGACTCAACGCCTTGCGCCGCATGCTGCGCCTAGTTTATGGGCTTCTAGATAAAAGCAGGTACTGTAATTCACTTAGAGCATGCATCCCTCAGCGGGTTCATCCTTGTTTGCCTTTCGAGCGCAGCCCCAACACCCCTACCAGTTCACACTAGGTCATACACTCTGTTACAACGATGCATTACTCTCCTTCATAGTGGGAGGCACAAGTACATTACATGAATCTTGTACGACCTTAAACTGTAGGACCGCCACTGAGATCAAAAGCCCCATCGCTATAAATGCTTTTTTTCCGTCCACCGTCTCTGGAGTTTAGCCATGATTTAGATTATGCATCGCACATGCAGCTTGGTTTACCCGGCTCAACCTTGCTTATATTGAGACGTATATAGGCTAACGAAAGGACATCATCACGCAGAGTTCTTCTTCCCTGCATCTAGCCAGCAAGGTTGAATAAGATGTGTCCATCCGCCAGGAAAGGTGTTGCTGTCTCCGAATCAACATGACAATTCAAATCGTGGAATTGGTGGCACAAACCACCAAGCTACATGGGCAGTTTGCGGTCTAAGAAGAAATAAGAAGAACAGTAAGAACATTAACAACTGGCAATTAAGAAAGAGAGGAGACAAAATTCGGCCCGCGACGGTCCCTCAGACTTTCCAAAGTCATCTTCATTCAGACAGTCGCAATGGAAGAAAATGTCGTTCGCATCGCAAGAGCAAATTCCGATTCAACCGAGCCCCAAGAAAGAGAGCCCGATGGACACAGGGGAGAAGGCACCTCTCAAATCAAGGAAGATGTCAATTTAAGGGCTGGCAGAACTCGGACGCAGGCCTCAACAGGTGGCCAGAAAGCACTGGATATTCATCTCCTGCTCGGACTTTCGCTGTTCGTGCTGGTGCTAGCTGCCATGGCTGGGGGACTTGAGGTGCTCAAGCACTTCTCGGACGCACAACAAGGGCTTGCCTTTGTCTCGCAAGACCAGCACTTCCTGTGGAAATACGGGCCCACATTCGGTAAGTCAGTGACTGCCAACAGTGCCAATGTTACAGCTACACATGGACTCTTTATTGATGCTTCCCAAGTTTTAACCATCGCTGCGGCGTGTTGGAGTCGGGTCAAGTACCACGAGACGCAACTTCTGCCATGGAAGCTTCTGAGCAGGGGCCCAGAAACGGCAGGAAACAGCCTCCTGCTGAACCATCACACACCGTTGAATATAATCTCTCTGGTTCGAAGTGCTCGAGCACGGCATTTCTCAGTAAGCCTTGCTATCATGGGCGACATCAGTCTGCGAGTTCTGATCGTTATCTCCACGGGCCTTTTCAACCCGGAACTGAGATATTTTCCCAAGGACACTGCTGTCAGTCTCCTCGATCAGTTCAATCTTACTAGGCTGACGGATGAACTATCAATTGTCGATCCCGCAATCTCCATATGGGCCGAGACGCAGAAGAATCTTCAAGCCCCATCATGGGTGACCGCGCAAGGTGGCGCGGTCCAGTCATTCGTGGCTACGGAAGGTAATTTGGACGCTTCTTTCTTTGTTAACGGTTTTGTACTCACAATATTATAGGACCAGCAGTGAATATAACGGCAAACGTGTCGGTTTTTGAAGTCGATCAAGACTGTCACATATTCAGCTGGCAGCCTCCGTATGGGGCTGCTGGGCTTGCGAAAGTCTCGGATATTGCCCCGCCAGGGGATCTCGAGATTCTGTCTCGGCTCTGTTCCGCAAGCCTCGAAAACTCGCCGTATCAAGCTGGCGTCAGAAGCCCGGCACAATCACTCGCGTCTTTCTGAATCTCAAGGAACCATGTTATGAGTATAACTGCATTTGAGTCTTGTCCGAATCTCACTGAGCGGCGTGATTCTCGCGGTATTTTCGTCACATTCTTCTTTGGCTTCGACCAAGCTGCCGAGATATCGTCTCTGTTGTGCACTCAGTCATACCACATCAGAACACGAGAGGTGACTACAGAATGGGCGACCGTATCACCAGGCAATGTGTTGTCAGTTTCCAATCAGGCTTTTGACGAGACCCCTATTGGGCTGCCCGATATCAACGTCACCAAAATCATTCTTGGCACCGTGGGTCAGGCCTTTGATGAAGAAAACGTTTTCGGGCTCTTGGACACTCGTTGGTGGCAGCTGATGAATTACACGGGTCGATGGGGTACATGTAACAGACATGACGACTCGGGGTTTGAACTCTGGACTCGGAACACTACATATCTCTCCGAGATTCTTCGCCAGACGTTCGCAAATGTCGCCTCCCGCATCATCAAGGTCGGCCGGGTGAACTCTTCCCATCGTCCCCATCGTGCAACAATGGCTTTCGAAGTCATGCGGCTGATGGTGGAAGAAAGACCTCTCCGGATTATGGAGGCGCTTTTAGCACTGTTGGCACTCATAACCATAGCTTTAATGGCCATCCAACATAGGTTCTACTCGAAATACAACTCTTCTCTCATTTCTATTGCTCTTACGCTGTCGCACAGCCAAAGCCTTGCCGAGTTGCTCACAGCACGAGGACGACATAGCATAAAATCCTTGAAAGCGGACATGCAAGGTTTTCTGTTCCACCTATCATCTGATGGAGAAATCCTGGTTGAGAAGACTACATCCAAGGCCTCTTTGCCAAAATCACATGGTAATAAAGAAACCAACAAAGATGACGCCAAGACCTGGCGGCGGCCCTTTTCCCTCCGACTACCTTTTGTTTGTATCATAATCGCCCTATCTGCAGCCATCATCGCGGCCCTCGAGTCAACATACCAACATTCCAGAACATACAATGGCATCGCCGATGTCTCCATGAAGGGGAACATGAATGTCGACTGGTGGCGCTATCTGACCACAGCCTTGCTCGTCCTCGTCGGGCTGGCATACGGCTCCATCAGCTTCTCCCTGCGCACGATCCATCCATATCAGGAACTGCGCAAACAGCGGCCCGGCAACGCATATGCCATGAGACTCGACCCTTTCGCCAAATGTAGCTTGTTCCTCCTACCTCGTCTCGTCAAGTTGGGACTCTATCCGCTGTCTGCAGCTGTGCTGATACTGTTCCTCAGTCCGCTGCTCCCAGTCGTTTCCAGCGGGTTATTCACCGTACAGAAATCCATAGTCACCCGGTCGATCCAGCTGGACGTTGATGGGTGGGTAGATCTCGAGGATCGGGCATCTCAGCCATTAACCAAAAATGCGACGAGTGCTGCCTTGATTATCAACGAGGCCATCCAATACAACAACTTGTCCTTTCCCCCGTGGACATATGACGAGTTTGTCTTTGCCTCGATAGACCCGGGGCAGCTCAAGAACCTACTGCCTCTCGGCTCGCATATCACCGCCCAAGCCCGTCTCCCCGCCATACGTGCTCAACCGAACTGTACCGTCCTTGATGACGGATATGCTCGACCCTACGATACCTTTAAGCA
This sequence comes from Rhypophila decipiens, assembly GCA_033297075.1. Taxonomy (NCBI): domain Eukaryota; kingdom Fungi; phylum Ascomycota; class Sordariomycetes; order Sordariales; family Naviculisporaceae; genus Rhypophila; species Rhypophila decipiens. Next base: position 58,492 of record MU858252.1, on the reverse strand, counting down.
GGGCAACTTTACCATTCGAGCATATCCACCGCCCGGCTGCAGGCCTCCTCCTCTTCCTATATTGAGTAAGAGTAGTTCTGCCTCCTCCTCCCCATCCGAAGACGCCAGCCTCGTGCTCTCTACCAACGCCACCGCGCCAACAACAAACACTTTCTTGCATCCCCTGAACAGCAGCTCCTTCGGCTTCCTCGCGATTCCACAATGGCATGTTCCTGGCCGCGACAAAGCCACCATGAACCCATTCAAAGAGAAAGAGGAATACATCCCCACGACGCCCACGACAATTTGCAACGACGGTGGTCTCCAACACGTCTTCCTCGTATATGGAGTCGGCACAGTGGCTCAACTAGACAACTTCACCGTGCTGCACTGCATGCCCTATGTTGAAGCCCTCTACGTTGACACCAATCTCTCCATAGACACAACTCCCGCCGAGCCACCATACGTCACGGTCAACATCAACGACTGCAACCCCGACGACGGGGAACCCTCACCCCCACGCGAAGTTCCCGGCAGCGCCCGCCCCTTTTCTTCTACACCTTATGCGATCGAATTCCCTCCCATGCGTGATAACTCGCAGCGCGGCCAAGACCACATCTACGACGACGGCAAAATTAAACTACAACCCAGCAGCAGCAGCCACGATTGGTTCTTCCTCGCCCTGAGCACAGCCTACCAGGGCATTCCCGAGTCCAAGTTGGCCGCCGCAGACAACACCCCCCTCATGCTGGAGCGGATCCGGCACTTGTACGCACAGCTCGCAGCGCAGTACATCAACTCGGAATACCGTTCCACCTATCATTCGACCAGTGCCACGTCTACAACAAGCAAGGAAACTACCGCCGCTGGTGGCAGTGAAGGTAAATTCGTCATGACCCCGACGATACAAGCCAAGACAATGGTATCCGGCGACTTGACGTGCCGTCTTGTCCAGAACCTCGAGTCGACGCGCATCCTCGAGTCGCTACTGCTCTTGCTCATGATCTGCGGCCTGATCATCCTCTGGACATCACTACAAAAAAAGGCCGACGTGCTTCTGCCGCTGGACCCGAGCAGTGTAGCTGCCAGGATGAGTTTGCTCGCTGGTAGTAAGCTGGTGGAGCGACTCAAAATCAGCCAGGATAGGGATGGACCGCAAGAAAGAGAGGAGGTCGATCTCTGGTTCAGAGACAAGAGCTTTTCACTGCGTTCGTGGGATATTTCCGGCTCCGGATATGATAGTAGCTGTGGCAGTCGCTGTACTGTCAGGTATGGGATAGATATTGTTGGAACAAACGGGGCGAATGCCGTTCTGACGGAGCGGTAGAGGCAGGGTCAGCCCGGCCAACAGGTTGTTCTGGAAGTTGCAGTAGATGCAATGAGCCGTACCGGACTCTGGTATTGAGCACGGACATGGGTTCTAGCACATATATCAGTGAGACTAAGACACTGGAGAACTACTTCAATACAATTCAAGGTCACATGAGCCTTAATGGGCTCGTACTTTTGTTAGACCTCGAAACACAGGGCTCTAAAAGATGCGCGCGAATAGTAGGTTTATTGGGAAAAAAAGCGTCCGGGAAACCAAAGTGTTGAACGTTGGATATTACCCGTCCAGCTCCGCTAACTAGGGTACATGTATTTCCGGTGTGCTCGTTACATGCAGGTAGGAACAGAAGATGAAAACATGTAAAGAAGAATGGACCAGACACGACTACCCGCGTCATGTAGTCACACAAGCACCAGATCATGCCGTTCAGCAGTTGCTTTGGCCGCGAATGATAGTGTTCCAGTTGCCCTGCTCAAAGTTCTGGCCCGAGTATTCGCCGAGACCGTCGCCGCTGGGGCACACTTGTAGAATGTATTGCGCGCTGTTGGCAATCGCGTTGAAGCTGTCCAACGTCTTGGGGGTTGAATTCTGGATGAGGAGGAGGCCAAAGTAAGTAAAAGCAGCGGACAGAAAGAAAATACAGAAAGAAAACAAATTCTTACGTCATTGCACCACCAGATGGAAGAGCCCCAGGAGCAGCTGACCTGGCCACAGTTTCCGGGCCCCGGGCCGTTGGTAGGCCTACCGCGCACACCGCGGAGGTAGTTGATCCCCGACTGAAGACGTTCGCCATTACCCAACGGCCAGTTGTTGCAATTCACCCAACGACGGTCGATTCTGGACCTTGCAGATAAGATGGGAGCAACGGGCTTGATCTCGAAGTCGGGGTTGAGTTCGAGAGCCTGGGAGTATATCTCCTGGACAGTGCCGTTCAGAATCTCTCGCTGGCCGGGGGCAACTTCGATATCCCACTGGATATCGACAACGGTGTATCCGGCAATGGGGGATTCCACTGCCAAAGTCTGTGAAAAGTTTTCCGATATGTTAGTGGTTAGGTAAGCAAACAGGCATTCTGTTATGGGGGAAGCTTACAATCTGAGCCATGATGACGGCCAGAAAAGAGACAAGTGCAGCGCGCATATTGGCAAGATTTGAGGAAAGTGACGAAAGTGGTTGAGTGCGAGTGAGACTGGTGTAGATGGAACACGATGAAGAGTTAAGATATTCAGTTCATCCCGATGGGCGACGGCATGGGGTTATATACCTGGGAACTCGAAGCTCTCCACTCAATGTTCCACCGGCATACAGCCTCGTTATTGGCAGTACACCGTAGACGTGCCCGGAGCTGCGGGCATCTTGAAGGGGCTAGGTAGGGCGGTTGTCGATGTGTCACCGCCCTAATTATCTGGTAAACATTGGCAATAACTTGATCCTGTTTGAGAAATACACCACCTGACAGATATCTCCGGTGTTGTGCAACCGCAAGCCCACAATTCACAAGTTGTTGATATGTCGTCACGCGAGCTATCTGGGAATTATTGGTAGGTCTTCATGTTCGCCACATCCGCATTCTACAAACTTAGCACCGAACACTAAACGTTTGGTTCACGCGGTAATAGCTCGCTGGAAGGTATCACAATGAAGGTTATGTCCCCTTAGGTACTCGAAAAGCCGAAGCTAAAGTCTTACCGCTGCACCTGATCCCCTTTGAGATGCTGGTGAGCTTCACCTTAGACTCACGTGGTGAGGTGACAACCACCGCAATGTGCAAGGGTCTTTGCTCCGTAGATCCTTCAGACGGAATTAATTCCACCAGTCTGCAAAACAAAGTAGTTGTCCTGTTCATTGTGGTGTTCCAAGTAACAGACGATGCTGGGACGATAGAATCCCACCCACGTGCGGTAAGCTTTCGCAGCGCCTCCCTGGCGCAGCGTACATGCAACCAACTAGGCGATCGGTGGTAAGTTGGACGAATGCGGTTTATACAGTTCGTCACGATCATACTTACGGACAGACCGTTGATAATCTCCAAACAGTGGCCTTCCCCGTCACTATCACGTCCAAAAAGTCGACGTGTGAGGATACGACTCGGCCACGGAGGGCACGAAAGGGGGTGGTGCGATGTCCTTGTAGAAAGACTATTGAATTCTTGCAACCAACACACTACTGGGTACACAGGCTTTTGCGTGGCCCATGCCAACGACGCAAAGATAACTCGCAAAATGATGCCCGTTGAATCCCTGCTGGGGCACACTTGGAGAATGTATTAACAATCGCGTTGAAGCTACCTATTCAGATCAGGACACTCTCAAAAGACCTTGATGGATTGAAAGCAATGAAAGTTGCTCGAAAATTCTGCACCCTGAAGTCATCCCTGAACCCCTACTGCTGCTTTGGTGCCACACCAAGCTGACCACACCTCTATTTGGCAAATCTTAGTGGTCCGAATGGATGCATGTCAAATAAAGGTACGCAAGACAGATTTCAGCTGCGACAGATGCGGCCTATGGCTGCATATTTGCTCGATACTTGCAGATATCGAAACACACCCCCTCGCCGGCATTGGGAGCTAGATAGTCTGAGAACGCCGAATGTAGAGCCTTGTTGGGGTCACACATTGACTGCAGACTGTCTGCAGACCGCTAACATCGGACCAACTTTCTGTCATCCGGTAAAACGTTAATCGCACCAAGACTAGCTGAGTCTATATTGCAACACTCCCCCGGGCTCAATAGTCTTGGAGCTCTATAGGTTCTATGTGTATGAATACAACTTTGTAGTCTTAGTGGCCGGTTCTGGAGGTCTTTTTCTTTCGGTTGCGGATTGGATCGAACACACTACCTCTTGCGCTTCCGCCGGGCTTATAAGCTCTATAGCAGTTTAGAAGAGTGTAGCGGTTACCAAACGCGCCACCCGGGCTCATAACCTGTCATCCGGTAAAACGTTAATCGCACCAAGACTAGCTGAGTCTATATTGCAACACTTTCTGTTTCTTTCCTCACAGCTTCCGAAATCTTGGCGGCGTCTTTTACCCCTCAAAAGGCCTACCCTTTTCGTAACTCGGTCAACCCATCCAATTCACTCCTTCGGCTTAAACACCATGTTCGCCGCCAACTTCAGAGAGGAAGACGACGACAACTTTCAGATTCAACGTCGACGTCGCCGCAACACTCCGCTGTACAACATTTCCCGTGCGCGGCAGTCCGCATCTACCATAGATGTGCGCCAGGTCCGCTCGCCATTCCCGTCGACGGCAGTCATCAAGAGCGTCCTGCGAGATTACGGCGCAAATGGCCGCGGGCGCGACGTCTGGCGCCAGCAGTAACAGCGCAACAAGGTGATTCGCCAAGTTGAAGCGAGAAGGTCGTCGGCGAGGTCTTCGGCAACTGTGCCGAGCGTCGACACGACTGGGTTGCCGCCGCGGAGGTATTTTCCAACGGATAGTGGGTCCTTCGGCTACGGCAGCGAGGAGGATCCGTTTACTAGTAGTAGTGATGATGATGATGATAACTCGTCTGGTGATGGGTCTATACGTATAAGGAGGAGAGGCCCGAGCCCGCCTCCGAGGGGAGATGGCGGGGCTGTTTTCATGACCGGTGGCAACCCACCAAGAGGGGATGGGGATCGCGGCGTGCGCATTGTAGATGCTGGACCGAGATCAAGCAGTGGCGGAGGAGGGCATAGTCGGGTTGACATTGATCATGATGTCCGAATACATGTAGCAGACATGGAGCGGCCACCACCCCCACCCGAGCCTGTGCGGCCTGTGATAATAGCGGAGCGTCCGCCTCCACCTTCTTCGCGCAGAGCTCACCATGAAAGAGAGGCTACAGCATATCCGCACGACAGGCCCGAGATTGGGATTCGTCGATCCCCCGAGCCCGTGCGAAGTGTACCGAATCCGCCCCCGGCCCCAGCGCCCGTCCGACATGAGGCCTTCCACATGCCGATGACACCAGCGGTACCGCCCCAGCATACGGTGGTGCACGCCCAACCACCACAACGACAAAGTGGACATCGGGTTCCAGGGCGACAGGGCCAACCAGAGCAGTATCAGGACCGGGATGTCTTGGAACGGCAGTTACGGGACCGGCAGGCCTTGGAACGGGACCGGCATGTCTTGCAATTCCAGGACCGGCAGGTCTTGGAACGGGACCGAGATGCAGATGCCAGTTCTTCCCGGAGGATACGACAGGTGGAGACGGAGGAGCCTGTGCGAAAACGAGGAGGTGGGCTGCGAGTGGACATGATTAAAGTGCTACGGCCAAAGTCCAAGTATAAACAGTAAGTTGGGCTGCTTGCTTCTCATCCGCTTTGCAGTTCGAATGGATCTGCTAACCCACTCTCTTTCTACAGCCCAACCTGGTTCTTCATGTTTTCCCACAAGAACCCCGTTCTCATCCCAAGGCCGTACGATATGGATCTAAAGTGGAACAACCAGCAGCTCCTGGGCTGTCTGCGCACCGAGTATCTCAACCTGCACCGCGGCTGGATCTTTCGACCCTACGCGTGGGCCCACGATATCGGCATGATATACGTGCTGATCTGGTCCTACGACAGCCGCCGTAACAGCTACAAGCTGCTCAACAAGGCTGAGCTCGTCGGCGGGTCTGCCGAGAACGGGGCCACCTCGACTTCCTCCTTCTTCGCATCTGATTTCAGACACCTGCTGGAGCATCCTCCCCACGGGGCCACTTTCGGGCGAATGGTACGCCAACTAGTACGAGAGGCGCGAACAAAGCAAAAAGACGCAAAGAGAGGTCAAGACAAGGAACCCGAAGTGCTATTAATGTTTGAGTTTACTGATCTGCTGAACCAGAGGTTCGTGAGTGTCCCGGTCAAGCCGGCAAAGACTAGATCAAACCCCAACTAACTAACTGAATCAGGTTCCTGGTCACCTTGGCTCTCTTGACCATCCCCATGAGCATTGCTGTCGGCGTAATCTATGGCATGCTGCTGCAGGATGTGGCCAATGCGATCTCCCTCGCCAGCTACATTGCCACTGCCTCTAGCCTGTTCTTTGCGATTCTTGCCGCAGCGAGCTTTCTGGGGCTGGAGCAGCCCCATGTGTACACTCCCACCGACGAACTGCTGGACGATATTGTGGGGCAAGATTTGGCGCAGCACACAAAGGCATTCCACCGTAAGCACGGTAGATGGCGAGGAAGAAAGCCGGGTTCCGCGGGTCGGGGAGGGGAAAGAAGGAGCAGAAGCAAGGGGAAGGGCAGCAGTTGATATAAAGTCGGATATAATGGTAATCGGGACGCGAAAATGCAATGAGACCAGTACTGTTCTAGAACACAACCGCCCTTGTCTTGTTGATTGATAGCCGAGATGTCCCATTTGTGCGGTTTTGTTTGATCCATCCAACTCATCCAGTCATCATCCCGAGACGGCTTCATGTTGTTTGCAAACTAGTGATATAGAGGAGCAGGTCGGAACATGGAAAGGTTTGTGCTCTGCTATTTCCTCTCACGTTCTTGATACAAGAAAACTCATAGTTTCAGACGCAGACCGTATTCCCAGAAAAACCCATTAACGTTGTCGAACAAAACTAACGTTACTGTCAGTCAAGTACACGTCATCCACTTCGGTACTTTAGTCTGTATGGAAATATGGTCCGTAGAAGGGTTTGGTCCGTGACAGAACAAAGAATGAGGAAAGGAAAGGAAAATAAACACATACATGTCCATCAGAAGGGCAGGCCTTGTTCGGGTTAGTTGTGATAGTCCCTGGGGCGATGTATCTCCCACAGACGTAGTTTGCGGTAGTGGGCGGGTTCGAGAGCCACCAGTCGACGGTGCAAATGTTTGTCGAGACTATGCAGGTCCCGTTGAGGATCCAAGGCATTGGTGTTCCCTGTCGCTCGTTGAGTGTCCTGATTTGTTCCAGCTCGCTGAGGGGGAAACTGAACACCATCGGCATGGAGGTCAACGTGGCTAGGAGGTTGAGAGATAGTCGGAGATACATGTTTGATTGAGTTGTCGGTTTGTTTCTTTTTCTTTGGTGCTTTGAGGGTTGGTTTAAGGGATTTGAGGTTCTATCGAGCCTCAAAGGTAGTTTGATCGCGTCGCCGGACAGTTGAACAAACTATAAGAACCAAAGTCTTAAGTGTTCGAGAAGATACCGTCAACTGGCGGCTCTGTCAGTGTCCAAAGCCACTATTATAGGGTGGGTAAGCTAATGTACTTACAAACCCGTCTGACGTAACCCCGACTGCTTATGTCTTTGTTGAACTATTGGTGGATTTGAGATGCTGATCCAGTACTAACCCAAATCCGATCAAATATTACAGCCTGACCACCCAAACCCCATTTCCATATACCGAAAGTCTTGGTATTGGTGTCAGTAAGCCCCTCAACAGCGTTTCCGGGAATATTTCCTCAACTGTCAACGGCCGGTTGCCTATCTGCATACGCCGTCTACCGTATAAACTCAGGATGGAGGAAACTGGACTGTTGCAAACTGGGTCCAGTGAGCGACTGTGGGACCGACCAGAGCCCGGTTTGTACTTCTTTCAACACCAACAAGCTTCTTCCATCTCTAGTCTACTGAGTAGATACGGTTTCGCCCTTGTCTGTTGTTGGATGAGGTTGCTTCTTCCTCGCGGCCGTCGCTTTGTGACCCACATTCTTGTTCTTGATTCCGTTCTTCGTTATCTTGTTCCAACTCTGTGGTACCATGGTAGCTGTAGGTAGGAACACTGATTGGCTGCCCCTTACGTGGTCCGAATTCGACAAGCGACTGTTTCCACCTCTTGGGCCCGGGCCGGTAGTATTCCCCTTGTGGTGGTGTCGCGGTGTCCTTCATTGAGTCTCCTATTCCGCACTGCTCATTCACTTGGTCATAAACGCCGTCGGCTACAACACTTCGTGGCGACGACGTGTCGCTCCCGTAGGCGTCCTTAAAATCCGCTAGTGGGATAGGTGGAAATGCTAAGTTCATGGTGGGATGGTCGTCGTCGGGACATGCTAGTTTAGGGAGCGAGAAAAGGTGGTCTAGGACTGCACGGTATGCCTCGGCGACGGGATGATCTTGTTGCATATCATCATCCGGTCTGTCAGGCAGTATGGGTCCTTTGTCAGGGCTCTCAGACAGGTGCGGATGACGACTTCTCTCATCCGCAGCTCCTTGAGCTTCTCTTCGAATGCATGCCCTATCGCATATAATATCTGGCGCCAGATATACATACTGACTGTTGCCACTGTAGGTGTCCGTCCAGTGCGGAAGGGTGTCCATTGAGGCGTTTTCGGCGTCCCGGTAGGACTTGGCCAAGGTTTGAAGCGCAAACTCGCGAAGTTCTGGTCTTTCAAACTTGTTCTTCATAATTTCCTCAGCATGCCCCCGAACCCATGCACGGACGCGATCTTGGATTCTTGAAAAGACCTTTCTTTCCGCCGTAGCCCGTGCGACAGTCAAACCAGTGGCTTCACAATCACAACACTGTACTGCTGGCTCATCGCAAACCGCGCAATTCGGGTCCATCCTCAGGATATCGGGGGCCGTTGTTGATTGAATATCTTCAATAAAGTCAAGTTGTTCCGGAGCGGGCGTTGACTGAACATCTGACCTGGAACCGATTTCTCTGTCGACTATGGACTGAGTGTCTGAATCAGGGTCCATTTGCGGTGTAAAAATCCCAGGGACGAATCCCCATTGCAACATTCGCATTTGAGAGCCTGTGGTCTGCTGTGCAATCAAAGGAACCTCTTCCATGTCCTCTACGGACTCGGGTCTCACTGCATCGTTTGCTGCATCTTCGATCAACGGGACATCAAGCGCGGCATTCCCATCATCGTCATCATCTATAATGTCACTCCTGCTGCGTGGTTCCGAGTAATAGCTGGGCGCACGTTGTCGTTGGGGGTCCACAGGCTCGTCAACCTCGTTTGCATCCAAATGAAATTTGGGTAGGGAGTGTATGGCTATTTTTCTCAAGTGGCCCACCACGTGGTCTTCCATCGGCCCAGTGTCAAGGTCAGGAACCATGCCGCACAGAGGACATGACTCAAACAATGGACCAATCAGACGGGCATTTCTTTGGCCCAAAACGGCGAGCTGAGATGTGGTGAACTTTCCTTTATGCGATAAGTCCATGTGGTTCAGATATTCATCCTTGGTTGCTGCGATAAAGTCCTCTTGGTGTGATTTCGAAGAGCACCTCCATCGCAGAGCATGGCCACGGATGTGGTCCAACCATGCGTGGCTATGGCTATAGAGCTCATGCTCCATACCGCAGTTCTCGAATAGGCAGACATAGGGGTCGAGGTCGCCGAGGACATGAGACCTATACAACAGCAGAAGACTTTGGTTATTTTTCATAGCCACTTCTACCCAGAGCAGGAGAGTCACTAATCTCACCTCCATTTTTCCTCCTGCGTCGTATCCTCCGATGAGAGCGTACAAAAGCAGAAAGGACAGGAAAAGCTTTCCGCGCCCTGGTAAAATCGCTCCCAAACTGAGTTCTCGAGGTCTTGGTGGTACCTCGCGGCGTATGGGATCCAGTTGGAATAGATGTCTGTAGGCGGCCCATGACCAAATCCAGCAAAAGCCATGTCTCTTTTCCGACGTCTGTCCTTCACCTCCCAATGCCAAATCTTGTATTGCTGCAGCTGTTTGGCAAACGGGGCGGGAGGGAACACTATTTCCTCATGTTGGGTCAAGGGCACGGTTTTGGCGACGGACATAACTGACGGAGTCGACGCCTTGTGAAAATTCTCGGGGGACAATGTGGTTGCAGTCCGGACCACAGACTCGGGAGTGGTATTCAAATCATTAGGTTCAAAATCGATAGTGACTGGAGCTCTCATGGCGTTCATTTCTGGTGGAACTGCCGCGGCAGGCGCAACATCATGACGGCGTAATTCTAACGGCGGCTGCTGACTGGGCTGGGTGACGGTTCCGTACCGGCTCTTGCGGTACAGTATTCGCTTCCTCCGTAGAAGCATTGTTGAAACAAGCCGTTCATGGAGTATATCACTGGCTCCCGGATATCGATCGAGGATGTAGTTGGCAAACATTTGCCGCAAGTGTGACTCGATGTCATTTCCTTCGTCGTCACGAATTCGGAACCCGTCGTCAACCTTCCGGTTGTGAACGGCCTTGCTTGCCTTCCGCACCGTGTTCGAAAATCTGAACAGCAGTTGAACGCTGTTGGAAATTCCCTCTAGCGCTTGCGCGAATGTGTCCCTGACAGATGGGGGAGGGTCGGTGCGATCCGCTTGGGCGGCCAACAGATCTGTGCATCGTTGCACTCGATGACCGAGAGCCTCCAACAGCCCTATGACCACATCTTGGACATCGGGAGCCTCGCGAAGCCGATAGTCCATCGAAGCTCGGCCCTTGGAAAAGACCATGCTGTTGGCGACCCAGAGAGAAAATCTCGCGGCTTGGTTTTCCACCAGGGAAAGCTCGCGAGCGTGTACCAATGCTGCGCGATTGAGACATGATTGAAAGGACTGTAGAGATTTTGTGGCCCGGCCAGCTATGGTCGCCGGGGAGGGCTGGTTGTGGTTGTGAACCCCAGAGTCTGTTGTCTCCATTTTGATGATATGTGAGGAGTTGTTACTGCAGTCCTGACCGGGGAGAGGTCAAGGACTGTAGAGAAGCTGCGGTCGACCCCGCTGCACGACATGTCCACTCGGAATGGAGAGTGTGGGCCCCCGAAACTAGCCGGGGAAAATACCACTTGTGTAATCATACAGACTGCGTGATGATAAAGCCTTTTCTCTGATTGGGCCTGGGGGGGATTTACACCCCGTGTACCGTATCATTTCATGCTCAGCTGAGCTTGGCAGAGGAAAGAGCATCAAAGAACATCTTGTCTGCGAGGAATACCCCGCACCCGGGACAAGATGGATCTCTCGGTCAGCTGAAGTTTGCCATGCTCAATAACAGAGAGGTGTCACTCATTATTTCCAACTCACCAGCCGAGAATGGGTCCCTCAACAGAGGTCGATGGTTCAAATCGAGAATGGGTAGACCCTCAGGTGGTGTTTTCTTCTCTCGGAACGCTGCAGGAGATGGCCAAGTTTCAGAGAACTCAACAACACGATGTCGAGCTCAAGATTTTCTACGCCGACCTTACCGCCTACTGTGCCATGATCCGCGCTCACTCCAGCTATATCTGCTCGGGACCTGGACGGAATGACGTCGTCTCTAGAATAGCCCGTCACCTTGAATCGGTCTTGACATGCAGCACACTTCTGGACACCGAGACACCAGCAGGTCACAGACTCCGCGACCTGACTAGTTCCTGGGAGGAAGTCGGAACATCGTCTGCACCTGATGCAAAACTGGCATTCCTTGGCACATTGTTGAACTTTGGGGACGCGGGACAGCGAGATGGTTTCATTGCCACGCTCTCTGCCCTTGAGGACGAGATCAGGAGTTCTTATACCGAAGAGGCGTCTGCTCGTTTGGCAAACGACCTCGCCCCCATGAGGAAGGCAAGAGAACCTTCGTATGCGGTATGCGAAGCAGCCCAGTCAATCTTTGATGCCCTCTTGGCTTGCAAAGAATGCGTTTGCAACCCTTCCCATGAGCTGTGTGCCCGGCTCGGTCTGGGAACCTATCGCCCATCCTCGTCGGACAAAAGCGATGACGAGCCCGACAATGATGTTTACTTTCGCATGCTGCTCTCCAACGGCCAAGACCTCCAACCCGCTCGGATCCGGTCCGTAAGAGCTACCACGGTACAATGGTCATTGGGAGACGAAGCATCGCAGAAGTCAAGAAAGCCTCAACCGCGGCCCATGAAGGTCAAACGTTTGTGTGAGCCAATGACCAAGATGCGCACCATGGCAGCCTACCGGCTTGAGCTCAAGGTGGCCAGGAACCAACTGTTCAAGCTACAGTCTGTCAGAGATGACTTGGATCTCGACAAAACAAAAGATCCAGTTTCACTGCGCCAGCTCCTTGGCGAGGGATCACGGACTTTTACTGAGAGGACCAGACGCATTCTTGCCGTTATTTTGAGCTACACTGTTCTTCATCTCCAAGATACAAACTGGTTGCCGCCGGCTTGGGGCTCTTCCAACATCTTTTTCTTTCGCACGGCTACGTCTGCTATCCCTCTTCGCCCTTTTATTCATATACCAATAGCAGACCCTGGGCCAGGCCTAGTCAACGGAAACCATGATCACGACGACGGCGGCAGCGATGATCTGGACCCTGACGATTTTGATCCTGACGACCTTGATCCAGACGATTTTGTGCAACATCAGTGCCCAAATCTAGTCACTCTGGCCATCATGCTCATGGAAGTGTATTTCATGACCCCCTTTGAATTCCTGGTCAAGAGGTTCGGGGACGACCATGCTGACACGGACCGGTCGTCCGGGGCTCTACGATATATCGACGCACTTGTCGTATTCCAGGCCTGTAAGCGCGAAATTCCCGAAAACTCGCAGTTTCATTACGCCATTGACAGATGTCTGGACCCGACTGTGTGGGAAAACGAGGATGGAATGAAACTTGACCATGACACCCTCAGCTCCAAGATATACAGCCAAGTAGTGCTTCCCTTGGAGACAGAACTGAGCCAGGCTTACAGTTCCATCCCCATTGATGATCTTGACCGATTTGCACAGAGCATTGATTTTTCCAACTGGGACCAGGCCGTAGCTAAAGCTCCCGCTCCTCCTAACCCACCAACGATGCTAACACTGGACCAATTACACCTACCTTTCTCTACACGAACCTCCAGGGGCCCATCTCCGGTACTGGAACCATCGTCGCCATTTACTTACCTTCCGATCCCATCATCTTCAAATATCGTACAACCCTATGATGAGTACAGCGCCCCGAGGCTGTTTGACGACGAGGTTCCCTCGGCATATCAAACTCCACAGTCGTAAGCTCACAGCTGTCTTGAATCTGCATAAGTCTCATGCCTTTACTTACGCTGACTGATACTTGGCCGCAGACAAACGAGTTACCGAAAATGGAAGGCGCAGTACCAAGCAGTGTACGAAAAGTTTATCCCTTTCGAGAACGACTTTACCGCGCTGCCCCCTGTAAAGGTCGCCATCCTGGATTCGGGTCTCGATCTCAATCACCCAGACATAGCAGACAGACACAAAGGAATACGAAGCAAATACAACCTGTTAGATGAAGGCCGCCCCAAGGCAGTGCACGACCGCATCGGCCACGGCACGTTTGTCACGAGCGTCCTTCTTGATTACGCTCCCGACTCGCACGTCCACGTTGCCAAAATCGCCGACAGCAACACACCACCCTCGCCATCGGCCATCGCAAAGGCCATCCTCCACGCCGTCGACGTGTGGAAAGTCGACATTATAACCATGTCATTTGGATTCCCTACTAGCTCAGCCCCGTCCTACAAGGAGCTCGAGGCATCGCTTAAACACGCTTATTCACGGGATGTCCTCCTTTTTGCCGCAGCATCCAACAATGGCGGCAGGTTGGGTCGTTCTTTCCCGGCCAGAGAACCAACCGTCATTGCCGTTCACTCGACCGACACGAGCGGTAATCGCTCCTCATTCAGCCCGACACCAGTAGCCGAGGACATCAACCTAGCAACGGTTGGTGAGTCGGTGCGGGGTGCCTGGCCAGTCCATCTCCTAGACCATGCCCCATCGCCGTCGCCACCACCCGCCTTCTCATACGACAGCAGCTGGACTCTGCACAAATCGGGGACATCCTTTGCAACGCCCATTCTGGCGGGCATCGCTGCTTTTTTGCTCACCTACGCGAGGATTCATCTAACCACAGAACAGGCGACCGCGCTGAGGAGCCACAGACGTATGCAAGCGGTGCTGAGGAGACTGGCGGAGAAGGGACCCGGAGGTTATAGGCATGAGAAGCGAGACGGGTATTATTTTGTAGACATCAGCTTGTACGAGGATAGCTTGTTTGGGAAGGATAAGGCATTTATTGATGCCACTTTGGGGGATTTGCTAAAATAGTTACTATAATCCAGTTTTCTTCAGGTTCATGGAAATCGACCTAGATAATAAACCGCCAGACTCTGACGGTCCGAATGGAGACGTTTAAGATCTAGCCACCAAGATATGGATGCACATTACCCGCTGCGGTGTTTGGCCTTTGCGGGCAACAAGCCGCCACGTGCCCGGTGAGCTGCAAAGCCGCTTTGTTCTTCATCGTTGACGTTGGGCAACTCTCACACCGAGCAAATAATACTGGGGCCGCGTGCGGCCCCCAAGTTCTGTGCATCAATATTTCTGATAGCACAAATTCCCCACATGTGACTAGTGGTTCTTCTGCTTATTATTGATTCCTTGTACGTAACGCAACAAGGCCGTTGACCGTTCGATTGAACGGTTATGTGTAACCCCAAACTGAGTTTTCCACCGTCAGCCATGGGTCATGCTACCAAGATACTCTCAAGGGTCAACCTACCCCCTTTTGGATTTGAACTGCCGTGTAACCATGCATTGTATTTTTAAGCATGGATAATGATATAGTCTCGTGTTTATGGCCTCCTCTATCAACGTCGATCGTGTTCATGCTTGGGTGACGAAGTTAATAGGACCTTGAGCCGGAAAGGAGGAAGATAATCAACAGTTAGTGATCTCTGAAACTCACTTTGGCAAGATCTAGTCATGTGTGGCCGTTGGAAAATCTGCAATATTCAACTTGCTAGGCCAAGAGACACAAGAACTCTTGATATCTGACCCGCGAGTCTCAATACTATTCCTGACCTCACCTCGGGTCGTCCCCTGCTCGTATACGATCCAGACAACCTTGCTGTACCAGGGTTACGGAACTTGGCAAGTCGGACTACGCATTCGAACATGTTAAGGCCCGGCGCTTACAATCCCAAGAGAGGAAATGACTACATGCGAAGAAACGGCAAAGGCTGTTAGCCTAGCCTGGGCAATGGAACGTCTCTGACCTGTTCGGTCTAGAAGTCCGAGTACGGTGATGAATGAGACCACGGTCAAGATTCTTACCTCCTTTTGACTTGGAGTGACCGAGAGACTGCAGTCATGATGATAACCGTCATCCAAAAAAAGTACAAGTACATCCGTTCCCTCCCAGCATCACCAGCTTTTGTGAATCTTGTCCCTCATCCCCTGCCCATCAGTCACTTCTCTTCCCCCCCGACCTTTCTCAACCAGTTCAAAATGGTCCACATCAACTTCCTCCTGGGCGCCCTCTCCCTAACCGCCATATTAGGCGTCCTCGCCGCCCCCAATGCCACCGACAAGAAACCCACCGCCTTCCCCATCGGCACCCTCAGCCCAGAGGAGCTCCAAATCACCAACCAAAAGAACGCCAAGAGCCGCGCCAAAGACCCCATCGAAGTAATCTACACCAAGTCCGACCTCGCGGGCTTCCCAACCATCTCCTCCCCCGGCAGCGGCATACCTGCCAACACCACCACCACCGCCAACGAAGAAGATGAGCTCTCCCGCAGGTGGATCTACCCCCCCGACGACCGTGAACTCTGGCCGCACACGTACTACCCCTGGTCCGCGCCGGGAAGATTCACCCGCGGCGGGGGCTTCTGCAGCGGCGTGCTCGTCGGTCGTCGCCACGTACTAACAGCCAAACATTGCATGTGGGGCAGTTCCGGCCCTGCTGGTTCGCGCCGTCTTATTACGATGGTGAAAGGCTGGGAGGGTCTGATGTGACGGCTTTTATTCGATTGGCGAGCCCGCCGCCGAGTGCTGCTGATGGGTGGACGGTCTGTTCGCAGCTCGAGGATTGGGCGATTGCCATCTTGAGGGATCCTATTGGGGATTCGAATGGGTGGTTTCAGAGTCGGACGTTTAATTGTCCTGCTGAGAGGAATCATGGGAAGCTTGTGAGTTTCTTGTTCTTTTTCGGAACCTAGGCAAGTAAGAAGTTTGTTTGTTGTTGAATGCTGACTTTGGCACAGTATCACATTGGCTACCCTGGTGACCTCGGCGGGCAGCGACCGTATCGGCTTCAGGCTATCGCCGCGGTCAACTGTGACAGTTGTAACCAGTACGGCCCGCTGCTGACTTATGCCGATGTCATGGGCGGACAGTCTGGTGGCCCGCTCTGGGCGCTCGAGGACGGCGGCGTGCGCAACGTCGTCGGCACGCTGAGTCTGATGGGAGAGTACTCTAGCTTTGCAGGCGGAGACTACATGGTGCAGGCTATTAACCGGGCGAGGGCTGACTTCCCTTGATTCTGTATCTACGGTTGCAAGTTGTGTGTAACTAATGGGGTGGTGTGATCAAAGGCCTGATTATGAATGTACGGACATGCAGAAAGGCCGAGGTCAACACGGTCGTCTTTCCAACTATTTGTCCATGTTGTGATTAAACGAATCACAATATATGATATTCCTTGCTCTGTAATAACCCATCCTTGAAAGAACTAACCAAGACCCCCGGTTGCCCACGAACCCCCTCGGCGTGCCTACCACAAGTAAACAAAAGATACTCCAAGTCAATACTGTCCACTTGTACCACCTCTTTCTTGCAAGAGTACCTAAGAAGCAAACCGAAAATCCAACCTCTTGCTCCCCTTATCCCCCGTCGTCTCAAGATACCTCTCCCTCTCCTCCTTACCCATCTGATCCCACTTCTCATCCCTCTTCTTATTCCTCCACCAATAGTAACCCTTGACACCCAAATAAAGCGCAATATTCCAGCAACAAATACCCACTAACACTCGATTCCCGCGCCGATACTCGGGCCGATCATCCCGTCTGTAAATATTCGAAGAGATGATACTCCCCAGCTGCACGGCAATATTGTACAGCGCTGCGGAAACAGTTCTTGTGCGAACGGTGTTGGAGTTTCGGGAGCACCAGCCTACTTGGAGGGGGTGGGGTGATGGGTAGGAGAGGAGGACTGTGACGAGGGCGTAGGCTGCCCAGCGGTTTGTCGAGGGGGGGAGGACGGCGAGGGATATCACGCAGGGGAGGAACCAGAGCTGGGTGAAGAGGCCCGAGAAGGCCCGTTGATTGAGTTTTTCGGAGAGGTAGGTTAGGAGAAGCATCTTTTTCACACAAACATGAATGGTTAGTTGGGGAAATGAACTAATGGTGGGGAAAGAGAACCTACGTTGAGCGTTGTGGTGATTTGACATGGTATACTCAGCAAGTTCGAGTCAAAGGTATCGAATCCTAGCTGACGCAGCGTCAAGGTGAGGTATTGATCTGGCGGTCCGGCGGGGACAGCAAATGTCAGGCCGATGAGGTAGATGGGCCAGAGGTCATAGTCGCAGAGGGATTCCCAGAGGAGCTTGGACGTGATGGCTTGTCGGTTGTGCATGTCGCTCTTGGACGGGTCGTCGCGCAGGATCCGGTTGACCATGATCTTTTCTTCGCGCTCGGTGAACCACCCGTTTGGACGCCAGCGTGCTTTGGTCTGCGTGGGGGAGGGGACCATGGCGAAGACGGACCAGATGCCGATGATGAGGGTTAGGATGCCTTCTAGGAGGAAGAGCCTGTCTCAGTGTTAGAGTTTGTTTGTGCAGGTAGGAAGTGTCCAGATGGATTACTTGCCATCGCCAGCCTTCCAAGCCATGGTATCCGCGAAGACGGAGGAGTCCATAAGCCAAGAGAGGAGACACCACATCGGTCAGGCGGTTGGCCATCCAGAACAAGGCGAGACGGAAGGGAAGCTCGGTGCCTTTGAAGAAGTAGGACATGTACTGTTACAGTTAGCAATGACACCAAGAACTGTATCTGGGGACGACAGCCCTTACCAGAATAACATCAGGGATAAAACCACCTTGCAGCAATCCAATCAATGCGCGAGTGACCAGAAACGACTGCCGGCCCTTGAGCCAGAACTGAGCAGCACTGACGATGCTCCACAGGATCATCTGCGCGGGAATCCATCGATCGCTGTTTCACCCATGTCAGTTTGAGTCCATGCAACATGCAAAGATATGACAAGAACGGAAATGGAAGTACGTACGGGCCAACTTTCTTGCTGATCAGCTGACTAGGCAACTCAGCCAACAAAAACGCCACACGAAACACCGTCTGGCCAAGGTTATAGTCATTCGTATCCAACCCCAAATCTTCCAAGAAGTTATCAGTGTTGGCCTGGCTGATGTTACTTCGGTCCAGGTCGAGCGCAAAGAAAGCGATACAGCTCCACGCTGTAACCTTCCAGTCAATTCTCTTGATCAATGGCATCTCTTCAGCCCAGGTCCATCGGAAGGATGGGTCGAAACGATGGCGGTTTTCGTATTCGGGGGATGGTTGGAAGTATGGCGCTAGGGACGGATCATCGAAGACGGAGGGCTGGGTCGCGATGGAGTTTGGATCGACTCGGGGTGTCTTTGAGCGGTTCCATAGGGAGGAGAGGGATGTAGACGGCTTCTGGGAAGCGACGAGTTCGGCTTGCTGGGTGAGGATCTGTTGACGGATGTCGTCTGAGGTTTTGGAGAGTTGTTTGGAGGGAACTCCATCCTTGGACGAGTCCGAGTCAGATATGGTCGTTTGAACTTGTATGGTGGTGACATCTTTGGCCGTGCTTATTGGTGGGAAAGGTGAGGGCTGTTTCTCAGGGTCTTGCACATGATCTTTTTTCTCGGACATATTGCGGAAGATGGACTAGTTAAACGAGACAGCCAGCTCGAAATCGAGGAAGAAAACAATGCTTCAAGTGTTGTGTGATTACTACTCGTCAAGCAATGGCTGATGGAAAGGAGAGAGGGCAATATATGACCCCATGACCTGTGTCACCATCAACAAGAGGGTCGTATTATTATATGTGAAGTCAATCCTCTAACCTCTTCTCGTATTTGGTCACACTGTCGCCACTCAGCTGCAGTATTGACAAAGGCGCCTAGAACGCCTTTAACTAGGTATCTAGGCCAGGAAGTGATGCCCAGCATGGTGTCAACACACCAATAATTGGTATCATCATTTGTGATTGCTCAAACCCTAGGTCACAGGTCGCCACTGTCCATCTCTGGAATCCGACGTTATCCTGAAGAATGGCATCACTTGAGGTCCCCATGGCATCTTGCCTTGTTGCTTCTCCGCGGACATGATGCGGTTCATGTGTGAAGAGACTACCCCATTACCAGCATCCTTCAACCAGCCTCATCAAAATTGCATTCCCCTTTCACAGTTTCACTCATGTCAGTATTCTTGCCTCCTAGACTAGTATCCTGGTCCCGGGCTCTTCACCAACGTCAACTTGAAGGGTTCGTGCGCTGTGCTTTTGTTCGTCTTCGGCCGCTCCTTGGACTGATCCTGAGAGGCCTGAGGTCCAGATGTCGGGACACGTCTATGGTGCAATAGGAGCCTCGATGTTGGCAATATATCATCCTTCTATGATTGGCGCGCCGGGTTGTCGTTGGATGCAGGTTGCTGGATGGCGGGACGGTAATGTCCCAGCAATATGATTGTGCAACCACACCCCTAATAATAATAATAATAATAGAATTTAACGTGCATGTGGTTCTCCTCCAAGATTGAGGAATGGCACGTGACGCCTCCAAGGGTGTCAACTATCTAACTGCTATCTACACCTATCCCTGTCTGACCCCAACCAGATTCCTAATGATTCTGTGGGGCGGGTTGGAGCAACCACACCCCTGGATGTTAGCATCGACGTGGTGCATGCCATATCTTGGTGGCTGATATCCCCTGATGACCTGTCGTTATGTCCGAGGAGTCCCGAGCTAATATAGAGCATGTATCAGGCTACTTGCCGTAGACCTGAGATATGAGACATACGTTCCGGGTCTGGTCTCGACTTTGCCAGGAATTGAACACACTTCATGTCGTTTTCCATTCGTGCTCAGTTGCTTTTTGCATTCTTCGGAAAGTTGCACTAACTCCGTTCATGCTTCGAGCCCAGGTGCCGGTTGATAGCGCTGGTCGAGATGCGGTCGAGATACGTGTCGCCATACTTGGCAGGGATCACCAACATTGTCGCAATTCATCGGAGCCGAAAACACGGGACCGGAGCGGCGAATAATTCCATGGCGTTTTACTGGAGTTTCAAATCTGAAAATGTTTGTTGAAACCATTTCCGAGCTCATCATAAGCTAGAAGGTGTGATCTTTTAGTTCACAACTTCACAGTCACCAGCTCGTTTATTTTCTTGAAAAGTCCACACGGATTACAATTTTTCTACAAATTCAATAAGTACATATTGAACTATAAACATCACTTCCCATCTCCGATATATACAAGATCAATCATCTTCAACGCCCCAGACCGGAACTTTCCTTCTCAAATATCAAAACCACCAGCCAAGTCCATGACCCTCTCTGGGTCATACTTCTGTCTCACGGCACGCAATCTTGCGGTATTGGTAGGCCCATACATGTTCTCAACAGGCTCATCGAACAAGCTGTAGTTGGGATAGGCAGGTTGAAGTTCGGCATTGACATAGATACCTTCGGCCTTGGCTTGAGCCGTGATGTTATCGATGGATTGCCTCATGCGGGCCCACCACCACTCGTCTTCGAATTTGGAGATCCACGAGAAGTAGGCATTGAGCTATTTCGCAATAATGTTAGAAATGCAAAATGGCTCTCAAGAGTGACTGAACTTACAGGCAGAGGTGAAGACGTGTGTGGGTAAGAGCTGTCCGTGGCGTGTTCGCCATAAGGGGTGAAAGGCTCAATGTCAAAAGATGCGACGATGCCTCCGTGGAGGGCCATTTCTTTGCTGACGGCCTGCATGGAAAGTCAGGTTTGTATCAGCACTAGAAGGAGAAAAGAGGAGTGACATACCTGAACCTCAGCATTGACAACATCCACAAACCGCTGCGAAATCTCCGACGTAGACATGGTAATGAACGCGCCTCTTGGGTTTCGAACCTGCCCCAAACGGGAGGGAATACCGTTGAGGAACTGCACGAAAGTCTGCTGCTTGACGGTCGAGACAAGTGGGGTGATGTCGTCAAAGAGCTTGAACGAATCGGGCTTGTTCGGGCCATCGTAAAAGAAGAGGAGAAGAGCAGTTGCTCCGGTACCCAGAGGACTGCCCTCGAGAGTGGTGATTATGGATGCTTTGGGGTCTGTGTTTTCGTAGAAAAAGCGAGAGGTTGCGTTCAGAAGGGCGGGGACTTGGGTTGAGCTGTAGATAGCTAGGCCGGCCTGTAATTGAGACGCAAATGTTAGAGAGAACCAGGGAAGGTTGCGCGGGAGAGGCGAGACGTACGTAGACCTTTGGAGGCTGCGGATGGGTCTCCATCACGGCCGAGGTGACGATTCCAAAGCGGTTCGTGCCTCCTTTGAGGGCCCAGAAGAGGTCGGAGTTCTGGCTGGCGGACGCTCTGGTGAATGTTCCGTTCTGAACGCATTGGAGCTTAGGTTAGTCATGTGGGTTTCTAGCTATTGTGCCCCGACTGCAGTAAGGTGGTTGGTTCTTACCGGAAGCACAACATCAAAACTGAGGACGGTATCAACGGTAAGGCCTTTGGAACAAAGTTAGTGGTCCATGCTCGATGCTGAGTCTTGGACTCTCAATCACTCACCATACTGATTGGTTTTCCTGTAGAGATCGGTTGTGTCAGAACATTATACGTCAATGTCTCCAAATCTAGGGTGAGGCCTGGCCGTCAAGACTCACCATGAATACCCGCCACCAAGCGTGAAACCACCAACGCCAGGTCCGGGAACTCTTCCGCCGACGACATTCACCCCGGCGGATTCAAGGGCTTTGTACACGTCGAACCAAGTATTGCCGAAACCGAGCTCGACCGTCTTACCGTCGGCCGACAGAATGACCTGGTTCATTTTTTCCAAGGAGATATGAACCGATGGTGTGCTCGAGAAACCCGGGTTGGAAGCATGGCCACCAGACTTGATGGCAAACGGCGTCCGGGTATCTCCCACAATCTTCACAACAGTCGAAAGGTCCCTGGCCGATCCAACCTCAACCGCACAGGTCGAGTTCTGAGACGACGAGAAGAACCAGTGATGAAGTGCGCTCCCATAGCCCAAGTGGAAAGCTGTTGTGTAGTGTCAACATATCTCGTCGTTTAGGTCAGGGGTAAAGAGAATGAATCTTACGCCATATGACTTTACTCGCCGATGAAACTTTGGATTCGATATCTCGGCAGACTGGGATTGCCTCTTTGTCGCCGCCAGGGAATAGAATCGGGTCCAGCTCTGGTGCCGGGGCGGCCGCGGCAATCGTAGCGAGAGACAAAGCAACGGGGACGAACCGAAGCAGGGTAAAGCCGGCCATGGTTGATGACACAAGGGCGGAAAAGAAACAACAAGGTGAAAGCAAAAGCTATGTACAGTTCCCCAAGCTCGTTTGACCTCAGTCCCGGGCTATTGGCAAGAGCGGCGGAACCCTTATTATATGTGGAAGCTGCGAGGTAACCGCCCTTGCATAACCGTTGACCTCATCGCTAGAAGGTCAACCTGACAGGTACGCCATGTCTCGGGCAGATACATGACTCGGAGAAACGCCATGTCTTGACCAGGCACCGTTAGGTCTGTCAGGTTTTTTCTTTTTTTTTTTGGTTTGGCTTGGCTTGGCTTGCCCATGTGTTTGGTAACAAACCGTGTGCCTTGATTCTGCTCCCAGATCTCAAGTTCGGTTTCGGTTCTGCAAGCCACTTGATGGAACTTTAACTCAACCGTCCTCGAGTCAGAGGTGTCTGGGTGCCCGATATTTCCGGGTCCGCACCTTCCCTACCCACACTGATACAAACTTGTTTGTTTGTTAGCGTGGTCCAACTTACAGGGGCTCCCGACCACAACGTCAAAATACCGCCAAAACACAGCGAAAAACGCAGTTTAGAAGGGCCTTGCCCCGTATGAAAAGGCTCATCTAAATCAGGAACCCACGACGAGTAATACAAAGCCCTTTTTCCAGCGTAAAAATTGGTAATTTGTAGAGAAAGTTGTGTATTTTGAGGGCGTGGGGGGCTTGGAAGTAACGGTTGAGTTTGAGCTGCCGAACTGTGTACCTAATCTGGACAAGGTCAAGCAGACGAATCACGATGTGGTGGACCTGGTGGTGAGAAGCCGAAAATACGAAGGAAGCGAATACGTATAGCCCAGACCACGCTAGGCCCCATGTCTCTCATCATCTTGTCAATAGTGATCGACGTCAGGATTAACTTTCTGGGACATGAACCATTGGCATTGCCCAGATTTTGCGGGGAGTGAACGAAAATAAAACACAAACGTCCACCCGGAACACGACCTTATACCTGGTAACCCACGTGTGTGTAGTGTTGATATGTCAGAACGACATGAGAAAGTTCCGTGATTCCAAGTTTTGCGCCGGGCCGGGCGGGCGAGCCACGGATCGTGATCGTGAACTGTCCTTCCCGCCGTCGCACCCGGGTCCCGCCGCACATCTGGTCCAACCCGCCATCCACCAATCAGCGTCCCGTACCGAGTGACGATCCCAATGACAGGTACGGAAGCGAAAGCGTTGATCACTTTGACAACTCTGAAATCCCCACAACGTCCACACAAACGCAAACTCGGGATATGCAACCATTCGGCCGGTAGGGTACCAACTGCAACGCAATATCGCGATTTAAATCCATGGTTCACGTGCCGTAAGCACCCTCACCTCGTTCGTCTCACACATTCGAATGGTGTAAGCATAACAGATTCCGTTCAACGCTATGACCGGAAGAGAGTCACGGGAAAGACCTATTCAGATACCATATCTACTCAAAGAAAGAGAAAAACCCCTCACAACAGAGTAGGCCTAGTAAGTCAGAGAAAGAGGTCAAGCGCAAGTAAAAATTAGACCACTTTGCCCGCAAAACCTAGCGGGAACCAGTCGTTAGTGGCTTTTCTCCTTTTTGAGTAGTGTAGATACGGGACACCCACCACAAAAGATGCCCGCCACAACGCACAATGACATTGGTGGCTGTAGCTTAATACGACGACGGAAGTGCTGCTACACTGCGAGCCCACCTTCCGGTTTGCCTTGCCTGGCTATAGTTAGCTGCCTACTCCCAGACAGAGTCTACCACTCTCCACAAACCCACCGCCCTTCTTCCAATTCCACTGTCTGTTGGCTTGGCTCAAAAATTGTATTCAACGTCAAAGAACGTAGGAGCTAGCTACTGAAGCCGTGGTGGCATACAGTAACTCGTGATCCTGGTGTCCAATTGAGTCTGTCTATAAACATCATAGAATACAGGAAATGAAGCCGTATACGCGGTCACGGAATTCAGACTGGCCAGTCGGACTGTCCGGAATACCGAACAGTCCGCCGGGAGCCATCCCCCGACGCCCTACAGAGTCACGAACTGCATGCCGAAAAGATTATAATTGTTGGACCGCTTGGCCCAGTACGGAGCCCCAGTACGGAGCCGTCGCGACTACGGAATAGGTAAACGAATCGCTAGTTCATCCGCCGGCTCGTTGTTCCAACACTGTCACGTCTGACTACTGCACAGCTGTTTTCCAGCACATCCGGATACTCCACCGGCCAACCTTGCCCAGCACGTGGGTGTAAAAATGGGGGGTGTGTTTTGCTAAGAAAATCACACACCCCATTTTACACCCGCGTGCCCAGTCACAACAAAAACCACAGAACAAAATACAAAGTCCAAGGGGAAAAGGGTAACAACACCTGCAAAAGAATCCTGCTTTCGACAACCCAACCAAGAACACAGCTAGCACCTTCCAAACTCAAGTCTTCTCGGGTCGTAGTAGCGGCAGCGGCAGCATCGTACGTACCATTGCACCTGCCATGGTACTCGCACTTTGTTTCCCCTCCCTCCTCTTTCCTTCCTCCCCATCCACTCATGGGATTCTGCTATACTTGAACCCACCCAAAAAAAAACACTTTTTGCGACTTGGCTAACTTGCCTGTCCCTGTTTCGAGCATTGACTGGAATCACAGCACATAAGCTGGCACTACAGTCTACTACTAGGCCCAAATCAAAACTGAAGGAGGCTGTGGAAGCGGAACTGGGGCAGAACGGAACTTTCGTGGCCCGCAGTGCGTCGATGCTACCCATCCATGTGCTGGAAAGCACCCACGCATCTAAACACGCTCGGCAGCAACCTCGTCATTCCTCGGTCTGGCAAACAAGTCATGTATTCTAGGCTATCCACATCCTACAGACACAAAGGTACAATCAATGAAGAAAACAGCCTTAAAACTTTAAAAAACGATGTAACGTTAACGTTATAAGAATTTTTATTAAATTGAAAAAGAAGAGTTGATTTGCCAAAGAAACTTTCAAGATCGTTCCCTCTAGCGTCCAGATCATATGATATGAACACATAAGTAACACGACCCATTTCAGTTTGCCCCAAAAGAATCACCCTTCAATTACAAAACAAACATAATCCCATATCCTCCCATACTATATTCCCTTTTCCGTCAATGCCTAGTCGGACCCAGGCTAGCAAGGCCACTAACAATCCATATTCCGGACCGGATACTGGTTCGAGATGTCCCAAGCGGCCCATCCGCCCACACTACAGTAGCCATCGTTGACCACCTTATAATTCTTGGTCGAGAAAGTGTAACTTCCAGCTTTGAAGACAATGTCATTTACCATCCCCTTGGTGTCTTGTAGGATATCGTGCACGTGCGCGCGAGGCTTGAGAGCTGGAACCCCCGGGTCGTGCCGGATCGGCCGAGCTTCTTTAGACCCCGCCGGATAAGTGACCGTGATCGCGTGATCCTTCATGGTAAGAATCACTTCATAATCCAACTTGCCCCTAGGGATTACCACGTCTTGTCCCCAGGCAAACCACTCTGTGGGGTGTTCCATGGACGGTGTAAAGGACGAGGAACTCGACGAGCCACTGGTGATCAAGTTGTTTGCATTGTCGAAAATGTCAACCTCTACCTGGAGTCCCGCTGCAAAAAAGGTCTTTTTGTCGTGGTCGATCTGGATAGCGACCGACTCTTTGACATGGACCCTGCAGGTGCCACGAGCATACTTCGGTGCTTGACTCGAGGCAGTGGAAGTGACGGTAGTGGTGCTGGTAATTGTCCAAGTCCATGTTACTGATACCACCGAAGTGATTGGGGTTGATGACGTCGTTGATGAAGTCGAAGTCGAAGTCGGTGTCGGCATTAACGTTGATGAAGTCGAAGTCGAAGTCGAGGTCGGCGTCGGCGTCGGCATTAACGTTGATGAAGTCGAATTCAGTAGCGGCATCGACGTTGATAAAGTCAAAGTCGTCTAATTCAGTAGCTTCATTGACGTTGAATTCAGTAGCGGCATCGAGGTTGATGAAGTCGACGTCGAATTCAGTAGCGGCATCGACGTTGATGAAGTGTTTGACGAAAGGGCCGCTGTCGACGTCAAGGAAGAAATGTTGGCCGTCAGAGTTGAGACCTCGGTGATGCGGTGCAAAAGGTTGGAAGATGACGATAAATTTCCGGCTTGTGGTGTTTGCGAGACTGTTGGACCCACGGTGATGTTCATCCAGGGAAGCCCGGTGGTTCCCATGAGACTGGTGATGGTCTGACCCAGAGTGGCATTCGCAACGGACGAGGTGTTGAACGCGGGTCCCCATGTACGCGTGAAAGAGCTATTCGCCGCAGAGGACGTCCAACTAGCCAGTGGCACGGTCAAAGAGTTGCTGAAGGCCGTCGAAGTCGTGTTGGTGTCGGTAACATTTCTCTTGGGACATGAACCGTCAGTAGATCGGCCCCAAGGACTGGTAGGGTCCCTGTAGATTTGGCCAGGCAGCGGACTCCACGACGTGCCTGGAATCGGCTTACCCTCCACCCACATTCTCCACTGAGCCTGGCCCTGACAATCGGGTGCTGGTTGATATTGCAGCAGCACCTTGCCACCTGGGGTCGCATAGTTGGCATCCATCTCTTGCGCTGGAGGGCTGTACCTTAGTGGGTAGATAGGGATATTAGGATATGGATTAGGTTGGTCTGCGAAAATGTCGCGTATATCCTGCTCTACCTGGTTCACCAGCGTGGGGTATCTGTATGGCAGTTGTTGTGCCACTTCGTCCGTCTGCTTGCTTAGCGTGACTGGGCTCACAAGGTAGACCACCGGGCCCGCGTCGTTGTTGAGCACATAGTGCCAATCTTCATCATCGTCTGGCAGATTGTCGCTCTCATGGAAATTCTGGCTGTCGGTCCGCAGGTCCAGAATGCCCGCCATGCTGCTCTCCTGCATGTTGTAATTGATGTAGCGCAGGGGCCAATAAACGTGCATTGGCCACGCGTTTTCGTCTCGAGGCAACAGCTGGCCCGTCTTTGAGCCGTAGCGGATGAAGGAAGGAACCTCCCAGATGTGGAACATGAGCGCGCCTCTCTGCGACACCACGATTACTCCTACGCACCCACGCAGAGACTCGATTGCCATAGACTCGACTTAGTTGCCCCATTTCGCGGCAAATGTACTTGTGCCACCTCGTTGTACCTTCACCGCCGTCTCGGCCAGATGACACAATGCTATCTCGCCGCGCATAAAGAGCATGGGGTCGTTATTTCTATAGTTGGCAGACTAGACCCATTGCTGTGGAGGGGGGTTGCTTATGCGCTTCGGAGCGAGTCCTGGCCGCATGCCGTCAAGTTTCATAGAGACATTTACGCCAAAATGCTCTGCCGAGAGACCATTGTCTGGTAGATCGCACGAATCGCCGCCGCAAGTATCAAAACTACAAGGCGGCCCACAGGTGGGATGGTCATCCCATCCTCTCGCCTCGACAGTCCTTGCTGGACAGCATAGATGGCTTGTCCGGGATAAGGCGGTGACCAGGTATCGGAACCAAACTCAGCGGCTTCGACCCAGAGCTTGTATGCAGCGGTGCCTGCACAATCCTCGGCAGGTTGATATTGCAAAAGGGTCTTGCCGTTGGCCACCTTGTACTCGAAGTCCACCCTGTTGTCATCTCGCCAATCCTGGGACGAGTATTTGACGATGGTGGGGTTTGCGATATATGGTTTGTCTCCCTCGGCAAAGATTCTCTCGATTTCGGGCACAAGTCTCTGACGGATAGCCTCGTCCCACCTGAGCTCCTGATATTTGGCTGTCTGGATAGGGCTCGCGTAGCCGACAACGGGTGCTATGATCCATACCTGCGGGAAGGCATCATTGTTGAGTACGTCGTGGTAAGCCCTGTCCATCTTGCTATCCGTGGCATAACTCGGGTGGTCACTGCGGAGATCCAAAATTCCCGCCATCTGGTCTGGCGCAGAGTTATCCTTGAGCCACAGTTGGCGGATGGCCGTGCTCACGTCCGCCTCATTCGGGGGGTCGATCTTGCGGTGCTGTTTGTCCCAGCGACCGAAAACGGGATCCTCCCAGATGTGGTATACTAGGGCACCTCTCCGGGATGCAACGACAATCACTGTACATCCGAAGACTCCTTGGACGGCAATCTGGGTCGGTTCATTGGCCCATTTCGTGAAATAAGCCCCAGCGATATCTGGTGTTTCGCCGACGATGGTTCCCGCCTTGTATGCCCGCGCCACCTCGCCACGCATGAAGTTGAAGAAGTCATTGTTGTAGTTGGCGGGCGTCGCCCATTTTCCTACTGCGGGCTCAGAGTTGCGCTTGGGAGCCTTCTTCGGCTTGTATGGCGATTTCTTCTTTGGCCGCATAACCGGCTTACCATCCCTGACCTCGACGAGGCCACCATCGCTAGGATTGCCTTCGAGAGAGCAGTCCCCGCCTCCACAAGTATCGCCCGAGCAAAGGATATTGGCATAGACTGTGGCCGTCGCCGTAACCGACGACGTCGCGGTGGTGGCAGTGGCCGAACACTTCATGATTGTGCTGTAGTCGAGTGTCGAGCAGTCCTTATCGCGACGGGCCACTGCAACAGTCGCTTGGTTCGCTTCGTCAGTGCCTGTGGTTATAGTTGTCGAACTGGTGGTAACGGTGCAAAAGACGCTCTTGTATGTGGCCGTGACGGTGCTTGTGCACGATTCCGAGCTCGAAGATGTCGCCGAGGATGTCGGAGAGGCTGTTTCTGACGGCTTGTTATCGTCTGGGTCACCCTCACCTTCACCCTCACCACCACTTCCACTACCACCGCTCCCTTCTCCTTCACCACCTACTCCGCCTCCACTGCTACCAGTTCCGCCTTCTCCTCCAGATCCAGCTCCCGTTCCGCCGCCTCCACCACCACTCGTTCCCCCTCCACCTCCAGAGCCCGAGCCCGCTCCTGTTCCGCCGCCCCCACCTCCACTCGTTCCACCTCCACCTCCAGAGCCTGAGCCCGCGCCCGTTCCTCCGTTACCACCGCCTCCACTCCCTGAACTACCACCTCCTCCATTCGCGCATCCCGGGTCCGAACAACCACCGCTGCCTTCGCCATTGCCGCCACCTCCGCCCCCCCTCCCAGTGGGAACAGGTACTGGTACGGGTATGGTTTCTGTAGTGGTGCTCCCATCTGATAGAACCAAGGTCTCGGTAGACATGCTGGTCGACATGAGCGAGGAATCGACGATGGACTGGGGGTCTCCAGGTAAGGCTGTGGAGTTGCCAGTGACCTCAGAGGTTCCGTTCATGAATGGAATCTGGCCTGAGCTAGTGCTAGCATCTGGCGCCTGGGTTATGGACGGTTCGGTGGATGTAGTGGCTGTACTGGTGCCTCCAGAAAGACCTGGAAGCGTTGTCCCGCTGCCACTGGTCGGAGCAGGTAGCGGCGTCGCTTGTTGCATTGTAGAGCTTGTCCATGAAGCCAGAGTCGTATTCATGACGCCGGTTGTAGGAAACAGTGTGAAGGAAGAACCCTCCATTGTCTCCCCGGGTACATCTTGACTAGTTGTCACCGGGCTCCCAGTCAACAAGGACTCGAGGCCAGAACGGGTCACTGACGAATTTGACCACGGGAAGGGAACGGTGCCGAGCAGACTGGTGGAATTCAGTGTCGCAGGCAAAGAGGAGCCAAGGTTGGTGGCACCGGAAGATAAAACCGTCGGTGATGAGGCTGTAAATGTTCCGCCAGTTATAGTGGGCTTCTCGGAAGATAAGACCGTTGCTGACGAGCTTGGAGTTGTCTGAACAGATCGGGTGGTGATTTCAGATGATGGAATCGTCTCTGGTGAGTTTGTTGTTTCCCCACTAGCTAGGCTGGTGACTTTAGAAGATATGCCTGTTTGTGATGAGCTCGGAGTCGTCTCACTAGCTGCTGTGGTGATTCCAGAAGATGGAATCGTCCCTGGTGAGCCTGTTGTTCCGAGTCCCCCACTAGTTAGGCTGGTGACTTCAGAAGATATGGCTGTTTGTGATCAGCCCGGCGTCATCTCACTAGCTGCTGTGGTGACTACAGAAGATGAAAACATCGCTGATGAGCTCGGAGTTGTCCCACTGGTTAGGATCGGACGTTCAGAGGATGAAGCCATTACTGATGATCCTAGAGTTGTCCCACTAGCGAGGGTCGTGGCTTCAGAAGATGCAACCGTCTCTGATGACACTGGAGTTGTCCTACTGGTTAGGCTGCTGACTTGAGAAGATAAACCCATGGCTGATGAGCTTGGAGTTGACGCACCAGCCATAGCCGTAGTCGTGGAAGATGACCCCATGGCTGACGAGCTTGAAGTTGACCCATTGGCTAGCGTCGTGAGTCCAGACGACAAAGCCATTGCCGATGAGCTTGGAGTTGTCGCGCCAGACATAGTCGTGGTCGTGGACGATGAAACTATCGCTGACGAGCTTGAAGTTGACCCGCTGGCCAGCGTCGTGAGTCCAGACGATAAAGCTATTGCTGATGATGAGCTTGGAGTTGTCCCACTAGCTAGGGTCGGGACTTCAGAAGTCCCCTTGTGGGGTTCAAGGTCGGTTGATGATGGACTTGTTCCGCTGGTGGACTGGGTGGGCTGTGATGTCAAAGACGAGCCCGGTGCGAGAGTAGCATCATGATCACTGCTTTCTGTGGAGGCGGGTTCGGTCGCCGAAGTGACAACAGAAGTCCCCTTGTCGGAGTCAAGGTTGGTTGATGATGCTGAATCACCGACAGTCGAACCTGACTTAAATGAGCTTGTTGATGACGTAACGGGACCGATGCTGTCAGTAATTGTTGGTTTCTGCGAACTGACAGCAGCGGAGAGTGATGCCAGAGAGGTACTGGTCTCCAAGGTGGATAGAGAATATGTTGTCGACAGGCTGCTCTCGGTTGGTGGTAGCATTTGGGTCGTGGAGCCATCGAGGATCGAGCTGCTACTGATCCCGCCGTTCGGACTGGCGGTTAACCAGGTGTGCGAGCTGGAAGGCACGTTGCTATCGGGGGGCGAGGTCGAGGTCGAGGTCGATGGCAGCTCCGTCTCCGAGATTGTGGGCCGAGTATCACTGCTCGAAGTTGACAAGGATGTTTCTTCGGTCTGAAGCGTGCCGGTGATCTTGGAGATGGTCAATCGAGGAGGGCCAAAGACAGGGTAGGTCGTGATGGTGTTCAAAGTGATGTCCTGGGCAGTACCACCACCAGTCGAATTCGCTGTCACAGAAACAGATGTAACGATACTGTCTGTTGTGGATTGGGCAGGCGCGCCGAGACAGAGGCAGCCGATGACCACTACAGCCCAGCGAACTCCTCTATTGAGCGAAGCCATGGCCAAGCAGATGTAAAATGTAGGCACGATTCAAAAGAAAGGTTGATTGCGGAGGCCCAGAGAATCGTCGGTTCGGGCAAAGACGCAAAGGATTGCCAGGGGCAAATGGAGGCACGAAGGTTGTCCAGAGCCGGGGGGCTGCAGCAGGAATAACAGAGTATGGGCGACGGCGAAAGGTGGAAGATCACGGAAGGAGGGGTCAAGACGCTGGGAGTGGTCATCGGCCGCAAATGGGATGACGGGTCGGCGGTGGAGGGGTCTTTACGGGTGGGTCAAGATGGGAGGAAAGGTCAGCCGGAAGGAAAGGGACGGTGTGGGGCTAGAGTGTTGAAGGCAGGAGCAGAGCGAAGATGGATGAGATGGGGGTGGGCGGGCGCCCACGGCAAAAACACGGAGCAGGTGCCGCGATACCAAATTACGAACGAACTGCCTTGACTCGCTGGACTGAATGCGCTGCAGGCAAGAATTAGATGCTTTGACGGGTTAGAATAGATCCTTTGACTTCTTAGAATAAATGCCCCAACTGGCCAGAACAGATGCATCTTGTTTACTCTGGAGCTTCATGTTATAAAATCAGGAGGCGTCAAATTCAGTAAATTCCTCAATCATGTTGCCCGATTGGTTTGATTTGGCTCGAATTGTCTTGACACGGTTTGAAAGTTAACCGTCTTTACAACTAAAAACATGACATGGCCGGGTTCTCGTTGTATTTTGATCATACCCTTACGATCCCTCATCCTCACGTCGGTCGTTTATTAGCCGTGTAAATCTCCCTAGGTCAAAATCTCCCGGAAACAGAACGGATTCATCTGAAATATTTCGATGCCATCTAATGGTACACCGCTTTACACTTCCGGGATAACACATCAGATCAGAGAATTTGGCAATTTGGCAATCACCGTAAACTTTTCACGAATCAAAATGGTTTTCTTTATGGTTTTACCTTGTGATTCTCTGCGAGGTTGGGAAGTTGTTAATGCCGATCCGGTCTTGGCAAGGCTGACGCCCTGTCCATACAGGGGGCTGGTTTGAAAGCATCTTGATCAATATTACATCGCGTGTCATAAAAGGATCTTTCCATTGCTCAGCGGAGGAGAACGGTACGCCGTCAAGTACGAGCGACGTTCTTTCTGATGCCCGAATTCATGAAAACGTTTTTGGCCATGGATTTGCACAAATGTGGGGATAAACCTTCCTTCGATCGCAATGTCCTGCAGTGACGCCCGATCGGACCCACAGAAACAGGTGTGATGAATCTTACAATCACTGGGGTAGGAAACTGGTAGGAAACCCCCCTCAGGTCTTTCCTAGGTCGGCCGAGATTTGATGGGCGACCAACATCATTTGGTGTGCACCTCTCTGTAGCAAATCTGGCATGCCCGTCATCATCCCTTAAACACACCAGGCGTGCCCCGAGTCGGCAGAATTACCGACATACCCGGGTGTCAGCATTATGTGATACAAGTTTACAACCAACACCCAAAGGAGTCGTCGTGTTATTTGTCGGTGGTGAACCAACCAGCCGTCCCTAATATCACCAACACCGAAAACTGATTCGACTTATATAGGAAGGCGTCCACCCTCAACAAGCTGCCCTTGACATGCCTGCCACTTTCTCCAAAGTGATACTGTCAAGACTGGCCCAGTTTAAGCACCGGATATACGAGAAAGGAACGAATTATTGAGAAAAGAAGACATGGACCAAGGTCTGAAACCTATCCGGGTGTGGTTGACTCGTAAGTTTGTCTCTCTAAAAGGCCGCATGGAACACACAGTCACTCTATCCCGTGTCCAACATCAAGATTACTGACCTACTGAAGCATCGGGCCCAAACCCTTGGAAAGTAAGTAATTTTCCATCTTGTTTTTTTGTAAGAGTATTTGCTGGCGGCATCTTCATCGTGCTCACCATCCTTTCCGCAGGTTGTTGTTATCCTCGAAGAGCTTCGTCTGTCCTACGAAGTTGTCTCTTTTAAGTTCGACCATGTAAAGAAGAAGCCGTTTACCGACCTGAACCCCAACGGCCGCGCGCCGGGTATGATTCCCCAGCCACTTTTCCATCGACGACGACTCCCGGTGCGCGGTTTTGGGCTGACTTTGCATCTTAGCCATTGAGGACCCCAATACCGACCTCGTCCTCTGGGAATCCGGCGCCGTCATCACATACCTCGTCCAGCAGTATGACAAAGACAAGCTCTTGACTTACAACACGCTCAAGGAGCAACACCTCATAAACCAGTGGCTTCACTTCCAAATGAGCGGGCAGGGTCCCTACTGGGGCACTGCAGGTTGGTGCGTTATTTACCCATCTCCAAAGTCTTGGTCCCATTACGAATCCCCATTGACGCCATTCTTAGGTTCAACGTCCTCCATCCGGAGAAGGTCCCTTCCGCCATCGAGCGCTACAACAATCAGGTCAAACGAGTGCTGGGTGTCCTAGAAGGGGTACTGGCCGACAAGGATTGGCTAGTCGACGACAAGATGACCTATGCCGACCTCGCGTTTGTCCCCTGGAATGACAGACTTGAGAGCGTGCTCTTGTGCCCAGATGAGGACAAGTTCGCTGGGTTCCCCAGGGTGAAGGCCTGGCACGAGAGCATGACTTGCCGCCCGGCCTGGAAGCGCGCCATGGAGAAGCGCGACAAGCTCATGGACGAGCAGGGCTTGATGTGGAACGGGATGCCCAAGGGGATCAAGAACTTGCAGGAGTACGAGGCCAAGATTGCGGCGGGTGAGGATACAACTCCAAAGGATTCTTGAGATGTGCTTGGGGTTGGGAAAGGATGCTTCGAAGAAATCATTGGACAAGTACCAGGGGAATCTGCTGGTGGGAATATGGTGCAAATTTGTCCGTTGACTACATGTACCTGGCTGATAGTGTTTATCGTCACCTCTCCTCTTCTTTGTACCACTCGCCCGACGCCCTTCGCTGATTTTCCCTTTGCTGACTATCTAATGTGTAATGTGACATGTCACTGGTAGAATGTTACGCAACGAAGTTCACTGTGACAGGGACGACCTTCGTGGTTGGTCATTGGCCCCTGCATCTGACCAACTGTCATACTACGAGAGGATGGGAAGACCAGACCAACAGATAGCAACACGGCCGATTGGTCCTGGATATTGAAGCGAGTTTGCCCAACAACCGGTTCTGGCCGTTTGTCTTAATTTCAATGCGCAGGTAACCAATTAGGGACCGTTTATCACGAGCAGCTGCAAGTTCCATTGCAAAACCAGGTTGTAGCCTGGACAGCGCTCTATAGTACAAGTCGCATTTGTAATTAACCTCAAGAGAGGCAGCAAAACAGAGGGAAAAATAAAACAAGACAAAACACCAAGCAACACGCAAGCCAAACTCCACCATGCTCTATACATAACAGATACATCACCTTTATCATGAAAACCGACAGAACATCTTGCCACTGGAAGACCTAGCCTCTTCCGAGTGTAATATCTCCACGCCCGGTATAATCCTGAATGACAACATCCCGGACATAAGTATCCCCACTTCGTTGAAGTTCAGCAGTGCTACGGTTGATTAAGCGACCGAGCTCGGCAATCCTCAACTCGTTGTTATTCGTCGTGGCCCATGTCCTGAGAACCTTTCTGAGCCGGTTGGTCATTGTTCGCGTCGAGTCGGCCGTGGTGAGGTCGGTTGACAGAGACGCGCCGAGGATCATCTAATTACCATAATATCAGCTTTGTCTTTTTTTATCTTCTTCATAGATACGTACCATCCTTTTATTGCTTGGACCGGTGGGTGGCGGAAGCGAGGTATTTACTGCGTTGCAGCAATCGAGGATGACTAGGACGTCGCATGGCAGAGCGCGCAGGGCGGCCAGGATTGGGCTGGCGAGGATAAAGCGTCCC
The DNA here is from genome assembly GCA_033297075.1 of Rhypophila decipiens. NCBI lineage: Eukaryota > Fungi > Ascomycota > Sordariomycetes > Sordariales > Naviculisporaceae > Rhypophila > Rhypophila decipiens. The sequence continues at coordinate 22,896 of MU858252.1, read as the reverse complement.
GGTTTGTTGCTAACATCATTTGATCAGTATTCGTAATGCTCGGTTTAAGCCATTTATTGTACACCAAAGGAATGTTCTGTGTTCTTTTTGTGGTGATGTGCTACTACTTACTTGGCAAAGGCCAGCCCCTGCCGGTTATCATGCTCCCCATAACCACTATAATAAAAGACAAAGAGGTCTTGGTTGCCCAAGCCACGTGCATCGGCGTTGATGGCTTGAACAACGGGTTCAGCGGTATAAGGCTGTTTGATGCCAAGAAAATTCCGCTTGCGCCTGACGATGTAGTCGGTCCCGACGGTGACACCGAACGTGTCATGAAGAATGACTTTGAGGTTATCCCGGTCATGGATAACGTCGGCGTCGAACCTCACGTTGCGGGCTTGGTGCTGTGGAGCTTGCGGGTCGGGATCGTCGTAGGAGTGGTTCCATTTCAAGGTGAAGATCTTGGACGTGGTGTACTCTGTTGGCGAGGGAGTTCGTGCAGGTCTAGTCGATGTGGAGGCCATTGGTATTTGGATATGTGGATGTAAAAATCTTTTTAGATCTGTGCAAGAATAACTGTATGAATTGTATCCCACAAGAGTAAGAAGATTAAGACTCTGTAAGTGATACAGATCACATCAAGTAACACAGGAACGCCAGGAACTCATGGCTTTATACCACCTTCGGTTGAAATCTGACATCAGATAAATGCTGCTGGAGTTCCATTTTGCCAGACGATCTATTTTCGACTTTCACTGCTATGAAAACCCCCAGTTCTGACAGTTATGAACTGTCTCATGGTGTCCTGAAACACTGTCAGCCTTACTTACAACTGCTCTTTCCAACAACGGCCAAGGAGTATGAAATCAACGAGACAACAACTTGCTACTAGCTCTTGCGCTGATTAGAATGAGGATGTGCGTATTTGAGGAATTATCCATTATTAGCAGTATCATTATACACATTAGTAATCCATCCTTGGAATATGCATCGCAAGAGGCTGGCTCGTAAAGATGAAGCCGTTCTGAGACAATCACGTAATCCACTAAAAGCGCCCCTTTATGCGGCGTCTGCGGCAGGTTGCATATTATCATCATCGTATCAGAATTCTAATTGTCTTGCATTTTAACGCAATGCTTACAGAGAGAATATGCCTTTACACCGCTGCGAATATCTTCTTGTCAAGCCCAAGCCTCGCCGCTCCAACGAAAAGCGACCCAGCCACAAGAGTCGCACCCGTAAACATTGACAGGCCCAGATACCCATAGCTTCCCACCAGACTACCTCCAATGGGTGCTCCAGCAAGCGACCTGTTCATGTTGACATGATTAGCATTTGAAAACACTCCGGCTAATCAAGGGAGGGATCGGAAAACTCACCCAGCCGAAACGGCGCCCATAACCAGTCCCACACCCAACCCCTGCTTCTCCAACCCAACAATCTTTCCGGCGCAAGCGCTCTGCAAACTAAGAATTGCCCCCGAAGTAAACCCATAAGCCAGGCACCAAACCACGATTCCGGCAAGAGTATCGGCAGCAGTCCAGGTGAATCCAATCACGCCCGACAAGAATACAGCCGCAAAGAGAAGGTTGAAGTGTCCGAAATAGCGATCTGCTAGATAGCCTGGCACCGTCCTCCCAAACAGGGAAGCTGCGTTGACGATGGATGCTAGGTAGAATGTAATGTCCTTTGGAAGGGACAGGATGGACGATGTAGCGTAGGAAACGATGTAAAAGAAGGGTAGGAACATGCCGAGATACGAGATTGCTAGGCCGATGGAGAGGAGGAGGAAGACGGGGGACTTGAGGATCGATAGGATGGAGGAGCGCCATTGACTTGCAGCTCGGTTTGGGTTTGCTGAAGAGCTTGGGGTGTCGGATTCGGAAGATTCAGATGCTGGAAGGACTGTCTTTTGATTTCTTTTTGGATGGTCGCGAATTGTGGCCGAGGCGAATACAAGGAGTGGGAGCATAGTGAAGCCGACGATGCGCATTACCCATCCGAATGAAAGAGACTGGTTGGAGAAGAGTCTTTCGAGCATGATGGGCCAGATTATGCCCCCGATTGAGGATCCGCCCACCACTATACCAATTACCAAGCCCCTGTGAGAGGGCATGGCACGCGAGACAGCACTTATGGGAGGGAGTGTCAAGAAACAGGTGGCGACTCCAAATACGATGGCTTGGGCGAGGAAGAACTGGTAATATTCCTTGCAGAGCGAGACCATGAAGACGGAAAACAGTTCAAGAACACTTCCGGCAATTATCAGGGGCTTCGCACTGTTAGTGAACGGCTCGCCATGAATGAGCATCATGAATAGGATGGCGGAAACTCACCGTAGGCCCATAACGGTCAACCACAACACCTGTGACAGGCGCCAGGATGTAAGTCAGGAAGATGGAGACAGACCCAATCCATGATATGGCGGATGCGGAGTACTCGGGAAGAATGTTGGTCATGTAATATTCTTGGAATATCCCGAACGCATTGGTGAAGCCGACACCACAGAATAGGGCAAAGAATCCGCCAATGACCGTGAGACATGCCCTGAATCTTTGGAATTACGATTTAATGTTAGTATAGAGTGCAATTACCCAAGTGAAAATGAGAGCTAGGAAGCTGGGTGGACCTACGTCACCTTGCCTGTGGAAGCCCCAGTTGTTGGAGGAGGCTGGGTACGGAGGCCTTCTTCTTTTGACGAGTCCATTTCGAGTTGAGGTGATATGAACAATCTGGCCATATAGGAACATTCTCATCTTCAAGGCCAACAACATATTTGTATGTCCCTTCCTAGCCCCTGAGTTAGCACCTTCCTCGGATGATCCGATATTGTGCCGCGATTGGTCAGAGTCGAAGAACAGGAGGTTTGTCAGCACCAACTTCCACCAATCGGACCGGGAGCGCAGCCCGCGGATGATCCGACGGATCCGGGACAAGACGTCCCTTCCTCATTCAACTTTGCGGAAGGCCAATTGGTCTTGAGAACAATCCACGGATTCTCCGAAAAACTCCAGTCCACTTCAAGTTGTCTTCCGTTGTCAAACTTGTGCCCCGAACCATGAAGCGCACCATCACGCAATCGGGACTGGACAAAAGCGACAGTTCCAGCTCCCTGCCAGCAACGCACCTCAAAGCATCCCATCCACCTCCACATCGGCAACGACAACCCCAAACGTCCTGCGATTTCTGCCGGCTTAAGAAGCTCAAGTGCGACAGAGCAAAACCTTGTTCAACTTGTGTGGCCCGTCGTCGACCCTGCAACGGGCCTCCAACTCCCGAGGCGACCTTGTCTTCCTCGGATGGCCAAATCACCCCCGACTCCGAGGGTACGCCGCGCGCACCCATTGCGGGAATAACTAAACGGCGTTCCGGGTTATTTGCTGTGTATGCTTGTCAATCTGATTCGATTCCAGACTTATCCCCCGCTAACAATCAGAATCCTCACTGTTACAGGACTACCGATGCTCCGAACGATGTTCTCGATAGACTGCGGAGGTTAGAGGAAGCTGTCTTTGGACCACCCGATGCCAGCCAACCTGCACTTGGACTCAGCAGACCAACCGCAAATGGTGACGGAATGCGAGATGTCTCCCCAAACACTCCGATTACCTTGCAAGAGAGCGAGCAAACTGACTGCGCCACGGCCTGTGACTCCGTCTCGCCTGTAAGTAGCCCACAGATTTTCAATCGTTGTCCAATCTTGACAAAGAAGAACAGGAATCAGGTTATCATAATGTTCGATTCCGGTTTGCCGAGTCGTCTCGACTGCCTGGAACTTCTTCCAGCAGCCTAACGGATGACCTTCCCAGTCATACCATGTTGGGGACCTCTGTCAAGTCCATCTGGCTGCCAAGCAAGGAAGGGATCCTGGCATTGCTAGATGATTACCTTCAGGGACAACACATGTTTCTCGGCATCATCGACCCAAGGGCGGTGCGAAGCCTCATCAGTCACGTTTACTCTGACCTGCCACACCGGAAGAGTTTGGAGTTATCCCAAGTTGCGCTTCTGCTCGCTATTGCAGCCACAAGCGCATTTTTCTGGGACAAGGAAGATGGCCGCTTAAAATACCAGTTCTCGTCGGCTTTCGATGCGGCCAACTGGTCCGTGTTCTGGCGCAATTCAGCCTGGGACCTGCTCGACCAGCTGCGGCGCGATGTTGCGGGATCATTGGAGGAACTGCAGGCGACCTGCATCCTCGCCCACTTGATCTCTCAAATTGAAGGCTGCCCATCAAGGTATCGCCGACTTCAAGGAAACGCCATCACCATTGCCCGCGAAATATCACTGCACGTGGTGGATGCTCCGAATGCCTTCCTGCCATGGGATAGGCATGGGGAGTCAGGCAATGACATTACACTGTACCAGACTCGCGACAGTGAATCCGTAAAGGAAATCAAGAGGCGGGTTTGGTGGCACCTTGCTGGCACCGACTGGCTCCTGTCTGTCATGGGCGGCCCGCTCTACAAGTCATACACAGTCAATCCACTGCACATGAACGTCCGATATCCGCGAAACATCAACGACGAGGACCTACAAAGCCTGGTGCCTTGGCCGAATGATGACCCAAGAGAGTGGCCGGATACGACCGTTGAACCGCCGACTACTTTTACTTATTCCCTTCTGCGCCTACGTGTTGCTGAGATTTGCTACAAAATCGTCGACGCCCTGCCACCAATCTGCTCACGGCATGGATCGAGCAGCGGCGGGATCGAACAACTGCCGTATGACGAGATCGTCAGGATTGACCAGCTTTTTGACCAAGTTCTTACTTCATTCCCCGCATCATACGGTCTGGGCGCACCGATATCGCCTGGTGCGCCCGCTGATCTTGACCTCCAACGACAAGTGCTTCTATTATTCTTCCATGCCAGACGAGCTCGGATATTCCGGCCATTCTTACAACTTGGTACCCAGGTCCATACTGGTCGGAAAAAAGGGTCAAGGCAGAATGGCCCTCAAAGTTGGGACTTGAAGTATGAAAGGTTCTCTCGAGTCTGTAGAGACTCCGCTCGTATAGTCCTTGCCATCACATCTTCCCTTGTCGGTAGGGGCGGTGTTGGCAACGCGGCAGAAACATTTGGTGCTGTCGGTCAGCAGCATTCTCAGAGACCCAAGATTGTGCACCGCAGCGGTCTGATCCTGATGCATCTCTTCATGGCCTGCGTGATTCTTGCTACCGATCCCACCTTGTCACCCAGTGATCCGGATCAGACAAATGATGTATCGGCTCGACGAAGGGAACTTGCGCAAGGATGTTTTCTCCTAAAAATGGCAGGGGAAAGGTCTTCGATGGCCTCTGGTCTGATGGAGACTCTGACCATGATACTGAACCGGCACAAGTTACGCGTGTTCTGCAACCAAGACCGTCCTGACCTCGAAAAACAACACAGTTTGGAACAATTCTCTCCAGTTGAACCGACGCCTCTTGCGTTGCAGCAACAAAATAACCATGTTCCTTCTCAGCAACCGTTCACTGGGAGTTTTATTACTTCCGATATCGACGATCGAGAGGCGGTGAGCGACATCTGGGACATAGATCGGTTGCAGGAACGGATTAGAGCGCAGCATGCCCAACAGCTTAAGCACAAGCCAGCTGCAGCGGCCCCAGTGCAGTCACAGTCACTTCGACCGGCAGAAAAGCAAAGCGCCGGCTATCAGGTCGACACCCCGTACGCGCCTCAGATTCCATCTCCGGCGCAAAGTGAGATTTTGCCGCTTGATGGGCTCTGGAAAGATCTCGTCGATGCGGCGTCTGGTTCGTTTGGCGGAGATGCGTCCTTTCAGAATTCGAACATGGATGGGCAACTTTTTGGTGGAAACTTCGACGATGGCACCCAGTGGGATCATTTGTTTGCTGATTTGGAGTATTTCGTGGGGCCCTCGTAAATGTGGACTCTTATGGCCCATGGGTATGTACAGTGAAGTGCTCCTAACATATCAAACAAAGCAAATCAGTCAAATCCAAAGATCGTAAGATTTGCTTTGTTTGATCCTCTTTTTTTGTCCAATTTGCTTTGTTTGAATTTGAGTCATTTGATTTATTAGGAGCACTCTTGTACACAAGGGGTTTCTGACTTGAACTTGCTGGTCAGTTCCATTCTGTCGAGACCTGGTATGTTTATTAGGTGGCTGGTGGCTTATCACTCCGCTCACTTGTCCCAAACCGCTGGGACGATTAAGATTTCCGATGGGCCAGGAACAGGGGTGGTGAGAAATGAAGTGGCTCCAAGAGCGGATGACGAGAAATTTGGCCGGCCCTCGAATTATACTGCGGGTTGTATCACTCCAACTTTCAAGGCAATATTCCTTCTTCTGTGCCATTCTTGCTACACGGCATTCAGTGACACAGTGTCGGCGTTCATTTGCGTCAGCAACTCGGTCATTTCAAGACCCCGTCGAGGAGCAATCCTACCCTAGCAGAGACCCCCGCAGAGACCCCAGTGACCCTAACGCCGTCCGACAAGGTTCTGTGTTGGCTAAAAAGTAGGCAGTGCGGGGGGGAAGGATCTCTCTACGCTTACCCAATATATACCTATGCGAGTCTCTCTCATTACGTCGAGCCATTGTGAGAAGCCATCTCATCAGTCCCGTCGCCGCAAAGTCACTCGGGAACACAAACATCGAGGATTCGACACGACATCAACTGGTCTTGACTGGTTAAAACTCAAGATTCTCACCAACGCATCGCAAAGATGATGATGCAACTTTTCGCCGTCATTGGCGCCCTCGCGACCCTCAACTTTGCCAAGAACGCCTACCAATTCCTCACCTTCCACTTTGTCAAGCCCGCCAAACCGTTGTCCTCGTACAAGAGGACGTCACAACCCCGTGACGATACCGAGGACGAAAAGACCACATGGGCGCTCATAACCGGCTCGTCAGCGGGAATAGGTCTCGGCATCGCCCAGGAACTCATCCTCCAAGGGTTCGGTGTGATTCTCCACGGCCACCTGCCAGTCGAACTGGCAGAAGCAAAAGACCATCTCCTCAAATACGGACAATCCCATCCACCACGTAAACAAGTCAAGTCCACGCCGCCGCCTCAAATCGAGATCCGAGTCCTAGACGCACGAACAGCCACAGACGACGACCTCACCTCCCTAGTCAATTCGCTCTCCCATCTGGACGTCTCAATCCTGGTCAACAACGTCGGAGGCAACGCAATAAGGGAACCCAACTTTCTCGAAGTCAAAGACATGACAACCCGCGATATCGACAGCGTAATCGACCAGAACGCGCGCTTCATGAGCCGACTAACCTGTCTTATACTTCCCTCCCTCGCCAAGAATCCCAAAGCCCTAATCATCAACTTCTCCAGCGCAGGAAAAGTCGGCTGCCCCTGGCTAGTAATGTACAGCGCTACCAAGGCCTTTAACCACGGCTTCTCAGTCGGTCTAGGCCGAGAACTCAAGTTAAACCCCCAGACGAAGCACATTGATTGTATTTGTGTCATACCGCATGAAGTCAAAAGTCAGGGGAACAGCAAAGGCGTACCGGGGAATGCACCGAACTGGGATGATTTTGGACGGGAGATTGTTCAAAAGGTGGATAATGCTGTTAGGAGGGGGGAATGGGAGATAAGACCGCATTTGGGGCATGGGATTGAGGCGGGGATCTTGAATGGCGGGTTGGATTGGCTTGTTTGGTGGATTCCGGGGCTGGATTGGAATGCCGTGCTGGAGAAGGGGTTTGTTGATACCATTCGGAGGAAGAGGGATGCTTGGTGGGAGTTTAAGGGCGCGAGGGTGAATGAGAATGGGCTTTGGGATGGTGGGAACGGGAACTTGGAGACTGTTGGGAATGGGAATGGGAATGGTGCCAAGGTTGTAACAGAGGATGGAGGTGCGACTAGAAAGGTTAATAATGGCGATGGAAGGAAGCATTCGGAGGATTGATTGGTTCAAAAATAGTTCGGCTGGTAGGAACTGAGAGGACGATGTGAGACCGTTGAGCCTGGCGTGTGGATTGTTGGTGATCTTGATATGGAGTAGATAGATGGACGGAAGGAAGAACCTGCCTGCTTTCCAGGTGTCAAAAATGCACAAAAGGAGAAGCTCTGGGCTTCCATCTCGGATACGGGGAGTCGAACCCCGGGCTAGTGAGTGAGAGTCACTGATGTTACCGCTACACCATACCCGATTGCTGTAAGCCGGGAATGGCTTCCGATTTGTTGCTGTTGACGGTTTGTGGGAGTATGTGGATATATGAGGACGGGTTGTGCCGTTAGGTGGAGGGAGAAAAAAAAGGTAAAAAGTCAAAGTGGACATGTATGTGGATCTCTCGCAGCACGAAGTTCCCAGGGCTTCAAAAATGAAAGGAAAATGCAAAAGTAAGGTCGTGCCCGGGTTCGAACCGGGGTTACTGGAAGAGAATGACTCGAAATTGGATTTCCTCATCAAAATCCAGAGTGATAACCACTACACTACACAACCTTTCCTTGGCATGTCTTCTGGTTGGTGCGCCGTCAAGACTTGGCGGCTTTTGTTCTTTCCTCCACAGCTCCCCGGACCCCACTCCTCAGAAGCCTCACCGGGCCACCGGCCAACCTTTAGCCCCTGGCTTGGCAAACAAACGTTAGGACTAGCCCCTGAACACCCGCCAGCCTCTGAGGTCATCCACCAGTCCTCCCCGTTTTGATATTTACCACAACCAAATATCATCAGCATCTCTAACGACCTTGCCATCTCTCTTCTCCGCCTCGACAGCATCTTTCTTCCAAAGCCAAATGGCATCCGCATCAGCTGCGGTAGGAGCCCTCACGATCTTATCCGTCACCTCACGCTTCTTCCAAAGCCAAATGGCATCGGCATCTTTGGCCAACGCCTCGGTGTCCTTCTTCCACAGCCAAATGGCATCAGAGTCCTTAGCCAGTGCGTCGGCGTCCTTCTTCCAGAGCCAGATAGTATCTGCATCAACGGCAGCATCACGTTGGAGCTTGCCAATGACGGCGTCCTTCTTCCAGAGCCAGATGGCATCTGCGTCTTTGGCGAGACGGGTCTTTCCGGTGGTGCTGTCTTTCTTCCAGAGCCAGATTGCATCTGCGTCGCTGGGGACGGCATCAGCATCCTTCTTCCACAGCCAGATTGCGTCGGCGTCTTTGGGGGCTGCGTCTTTCTTTGCTGTAGAGTTTGTTAGTGATGAAGATAATGAGAAAAGAAAGAATGACATACCAACGTCGCCGGCGGTTGGGGCAGCGTTGACAAAGGCCAGGATCAACGGGGCCACGATGGCGAGATTCCTGAGGAGCTGCATCTTGGGTTTTCTGAATGCTAACTTTTGTGTGATTTAGCTGTTCAAGTATCGAGAGAATGGTCGGTTTCGCCAAATTTCTATCGTCGGAGACAGACTGACAGACTGACAGAGAGCCAGATAACACGGGATATAAACGCTCATATCCAGGAAATTCCATTTGCCTCCTCTTCGGAGAGAAACGCAATCGACCGATCAGATCAACCGATCAACATCGACAACAACGTTACACACTTTCACCGACCTTCCCGTTCCGGAGTCAAAACTCGCGAGCGCCTGTACCCGAAACATCCGAGTCCAGGGTCGAGGTCATTATCTCGATCACGTAAACAGCCAGCCCCGCATCTTACTCGCCGTCGGCGTTCTACAAACTACGTCAACATATCCCATCTCCTACGAGAAACGGCATGATCCTTCAAAGATGCGGTGAATAGTCGCCACTTGCGGACGAATCAGAATCCTTGGAAGTATCAAACATGGAGCAGGTAAGCTTGCGGGGTAGAACGATCATCGTGATGTTTTAGGAAGGACGATAACATCTGTAGTTTTGATTAGGGAGATACGAGACTACGAGTAAGGATAAGCTTTCCTCCCGGGGTTCGATGTTGCAGTCAGCGAGCGGCCGCGTGGGTCCGGAGCATTACGAACCCTTGCCACCTCACAGTGAGCGCTTAATCAGAGTTTGTGATCAAGACTAGTTCCTCTCACTTATATCGAGATCTTTGGATGTGTTTTTTTCTTTGCCATCAGTCCGTATCTTGGCCAGTTCCCCCTTCCAAGACCTTAACTTCTATCTCTGCCTCTAAGGCTTTGTTCTCTTTGACTTTGCTGGTTGACATTCTCACCATTTCCCGAACTTTTTCCTCATAACTTCACTCAACCCTGCATCATGGGCGTTTTCGAAAAGAAGACCGAGGCAGAGTACTCGCCCATCGAGTCAGACCGGTCAGCAAGCTCGTCCGATGGCTTCCTCTACGATGGCGAGCACCCGGCATTTCAACGACCAAAACCGTCTCCAAGGAAGAAGCTATACCTCGCCCTCGGAGGTCTCACGGTCCTCGTGATATACTCACTGGCCTTGATATCCGCTACATCAGCATGGTGGAAACGAGAAATGAAACACGGGGCCAACGTTATCGACAGTATGCCATGTCCATCCCAATCAGCTCTCTAAATCCCTTGGCTTACAGCGGCACTATTAGGTCCAATCAGGGAGTACATCAACTACGAGCCCATAATCTTCAAAATGACCGAAACATCCAAAGATTACCAGCTCGTCGGCCAGCCGAGCGACGAGCTCGACAAGCGATGGTCCAACTTGATGCAGTACTTTTATGCCCAGGTTCCCGCGGAGTACATGAGGAAGCTTGGCCGCGAGAAGACGGGCATTCGGCTCGAGAATGGGAATTACCTCGCCAACTATGCCTGGGTTCACCAGTTGCATTGCATTGTATGCTTTTCACATCATCCGTCCCCTTCTAAATCTTTTCCAAGGAAGGCTGGTTAGGAGCTAACACGATGACAGAAACGCCTCCACCAAGCGCACTTTCAAGAGCGGTACTACCCCCACATGACTGACTTCGAAAGAAAACTACAAACCGAACACAGCCGTACGATTCTTCCTTCCCTTCCCCCTTTACATGTATTCTCCCCAGTCCCCAAAGCTAACAAGGCGTCATCACAAAAAGTGCACTGCCTCCAAATGCTCACAGAAGCAATAATGTGCAAAGCAGACGAAACCCCCCTGACAATGATCTGGTTCGACAACAGCATCCTGCCGGGAGGAAACCGGACAATCGCGCACGAATGTGTCAATTTCGAGCTGCTCTTGGAGGGGATGGACAAAGCCAAGGTTGACCCGTTCGAACCGGGCGTGTTGGTTCACCCCAAGTTTGGACCTGTGCTGCCGGACGGGAGGAATACCACGCTTGATAACCGGATTGGGTATATCTTTGATCCTGTTCCGTTGGATCGGGATGTTTATCCTTGATTTTTCTGTTGGATGTGGGTACTTATGCTCAAGGGTTGATGGGTTTAGTTAGGTTGGTTTGCAGAGCTTGGTGGCATGTGGAAAGGTACCTAGTTGAACATTGTTGTCTTTGTCGATGCAATGTTATTGTACAAACAACACATCGACTTGGCCTATTCTGCATTATCAAGGCCCTTTGATGTCACGAGAAAGGGCCCCAGATTAGGTAGTTCAAGTTGGCTATTTCACCTTGGGATGCTCTACATATGCAGAACTGTGGCGGCCTGTGAATGACGTTGTCCGAGTTTGATAGCTTCATATTGGAGGCGTGATGTTGTTGGGAGAGTGGGGTGTTGACGACTGAGTAATGCGAGTGAGCCAGGGTTAGGGTTATAGGTGCTCCGTATATCGCGGTAGGCCCGTCTCGGGAACCGACACCAGTTTCTCGTTGCGGCGCGTAGCCAATCATGGAATTTCGCGATAGATCCAATCAACCGGAAAGGAATAATGATGTCGCGAGACCCAAGAGGGGCTGGGGAGGGTGGGATGCATGATGCAAGACTCAGCCCCAGAGACACATCACGATCATGACCCGAGCCACCTTTTTTCTCATGTTCAAGCGCATGGACTGAGCAGATATCGACCCAAAACGAATCGATTCCATTTTTTCAGCATGGCAATAGGAACGGTAACTGATACTGGGCTATCAGTTGTTTATGAGCCTGAAGAGCCGTCGGCGGCCATTGTTGAGTTAGTGTCCCCCGCTTCCTCCGTATCCGTATTCAGAGCCTGATATTGACTCTTGGCAACAGCATTGTCCTCGTTCACGGACTCCAAGGTCATCCGCGAGGAACCTGGACCAAAGGAAAGGTCCCTAAAAGCCCTCGTCAACATCAATCGGTGTCAGAGTCTGGAAACTCGTTGGAAGAGAAGAAGGCAAAAAGTGGGCCGTTGTCTTGGATATCCAAGAAACTCAAGCGAAAGTCGTTGGGGTTTGGACAAGGTGGCATCGATGGCAACAGGGTCAATCAAGAGAGTTCTCAACAGGCAGCAATACCTTCCTTGGCCGCGTCTTCTCGAAACACGACGAATGTGTCGATCGCGACTGCCTCGGGGAGCAAGGTTGGCGTATTTTGGCCTGCCGACTTGCTTCCGCAAGCCTGTCCACGTGCACGAGTACTCGTGTTTGGGTATGATACCAAGATAACCAACTATGGAGCGGCTTCGACAAACAAGAACAGTATTTATTCTCATGCCAAGGATCTCTTATTCGCCTTGTCACGCGAGACGGAGGGTTGTGTTGGCCCTGCCGGCAAGCCGCAGCAGGTCATTTTCGTGGCCCATAGTCTTGGTGGTATTGTGGTCAAAGAGGTAAGCATGTTCCAGGACTCGCCATCTTTACCAGTCACTGACACCTGTGCTTGCTGCAGATGCTGTCACGATCTTCAACCTCGACGGAGCCTCAACATGCCCGGATTGTGGAATCGACAGCAGGAGTGGTGTTCCTGGGCACGCCCCACAGAGGGAGTCCAGAATTTGCTGCAGCAGGTGATTGGGCCAGAACCTTTGTCAACTTCTTCGGTGTAGAGACGAATCCAGCTATGCTGCATGCCCTGGGCTTGAAGACGACCGATTTGGAACGGGCCCAGGAATCCTTTTCGGGCCTCTGGCTCAAACATGGTTTTCGTGTTAAGACCTTCCAAGAGGGTCTCGGGTTGACCGGCCTAAGTATTGGAGCGCTGGGGAGTAAAGTGGTGCCGGCTTACTCATCTTCGTTGGGCGATCATCGAGAACACGCCGAGACCATTCAAGCGAACCATCGTGAGATGTGCCGATTTTACGGCGCTGATGACCCAGGTTACCGGCAGGTATCTAGCGAGCTGCGTTCCATCTACCAGACGATGGAAAAGCATGTCGGCCCTCCAATGCGGTTGCCTGCATCAGTACAGCCTCCCAGTATCACATCTTCAGTTAACAACCACCCGCCCTCGGTGATGGGCAGCATGCCGATTAGTGTGAACTCTCTTGACCTCTGGGGAATAGACAAAGTCCCATTTAACGAGGCTGAGAAGGCTCTCTTGACGAGTTTGTGGTACCCCAACATGAACTCGCGGAGGAGAATGGTGACCACTCCAGCGGACGGAACATGTGACTGGCTGTTTAACGACCCGGCCTACATCCATTGGATAAAGGGTCATACACAACAATCCGATCACGGACTGCTCCAGATCTCAGGGAGCCCCGGATCTGGAAAGTCAGTCTTAGTCAAAGAGGCTTATAGCCAGGCACTCCAGAAGTATGCAGGATCGGGTTACTGCATTGCAGCATATTTCTTTCATGAAAATGGTGGAGCGCTTGAGAAGTCCAAGGAAGGACTTCTTCGGTCTTTGCTTTACCAACTCTTGCCGCAGGACCGAGAACATTTATCCAAAGCGTCCAAGAGGTTCTTGCGCTGGAGCAGCAGTATCCTCAACCAAGTACCGAGAGCGGACGAAAAGGAGGATATCTTTTATTCTGTGGAACAACTAGAGAGCACCCTTCAGTCTTTCTTGATGAAACCGTCACGCCAGCGTTCTGCTGAGAGAACCCTGATATTCATTGATGCGTTGGATGAGTGTTCGGGTTCTGAACGGACGGCACTGTCCTTCTTCCTTGGGGCTACCGGTCTCCGGGCTGCCAAGTCCAACGTCAATTTGAATATCTTGATAAGCAACCGGAACTTCCCGTTGCTGAAAGTGGGAAAAACGCCGAGGCAGCTAGACATGAACCAGTGGAACCGGAGCGACATCGGCCGATATGTCGAGCAGAGACTGGCACTGGGGATCACGGCTGTGAAATCAGAACGGTCTCAGCTCCGGGACGCTATCTGTAATAAAGCCCGCGGAGTGTTTCTGTGGGTGGTGCTGGTTGTGGATGGTATTATAGAGCGTTGGCAGCAAGGCCAAAGTCTGCGCGAACTCCTGCGTCATCTCGATTGCCTCCCTGGCAAGCTTCAGCAACTTTACGAGAATCTCATCACAACTGTGCCTCAAGAGACAAAGCTAGTGACATTGGGGCTTTTTCAATGGGCTATCCTGGCTTCCCGTCCCCTCCAGCTTCGAGAATGGCACGACCTGATGGCATTTATCGGCACAACCACCGCCCCGAAGTCATTGAAAGAATGCCAAGAGTCGGATGAGTTCACCACCACTTACGACCAATTGGAGCGAAAAGTCCGGTCACTTTCTAGAGGACTACTAGAAGTTGCGGTTGACACGGAAGAGCCAGAGAATGATCCCAGGGCGAGGTCGGTTTCTCAGTTCGCCGCGGCTGGGTCGTTTATGATGAATCCAGGCGAGACAAGGATAATCCGAGTAATCCACGAGACTGTGAGCGAGTATTTCAGGTCCAGCACCGGATTTGCAGACCTTTCCGACTTGCGCATCGCGCGCCCTATAATTTCCGAATTAATTATGGGTGAGATTGCCATCATGAGCACATGCCTCGAGTATCTCGGCGTTTCGGAGCTTGATGCTCTAGTTCATGCCAGACTCAAAGAAGCAAAGCGCAAAACTCGGAGGTTCAACGCTATGGGGAAGAATTCGCCGCCGAGAGATGAGCTAGAAGAAGGTATAACTGTCGAAGTCGACGATACCTTCAACGAGGAGTCATATCAATCTCCAATTGGACCCGAAGGGATCGACGTTGCGTGTTGGCTAGCGGGTATAGGGCCCCTAAATCGCAATGACACAGGAAATAAGGACGAAGCCGATTGCGCAGCCGCAGTCAAGCGACTTTCTCGCCACTCAGACTACTCAACCCGTACTCAGGAACTAGAAGCCTACCCAGGGCTCCTACATTACGTCACTGACGAGTTTTTCCACCATGCTGGCTCCTGCTTCGACGTCTGGGAACTTGATTCCAAGCATGACTCAAAACTAAGGCAACTGATCAAAACCGGTATGGAACCCATTATGGACCGGTTACTCGACAGCGACTTTTCCATGAGATGGCTTGCCCTAAGGGAAGAGCTGCATGTCATATACCCAGTGGATGGGAACCAACCGCTTACCTTGCACCAGTACTTGCTCCTGATCGATCACGGGTTTAACTTTATTCTCTCGGGTAAACCAAGTGTCATCCCCACGAAAGACGCGACCGCATCGATGCCTTCAGAAGGACGGGAGACACTTGAAGAATACTACCAACAAATTCTGGCCATTCACAAGAGTAAATATGGGTTTAAAGGGGCGGAACGAGAGCAATTTCTCCGGGAAAAACTAGAGCAGCAACAACTACAACAACAAGAACAAGAACAACAAGAACGGCAACAAGAACAACGACGACAACGACAACGACAAGAACAACAACAACAAGAAGAACGAGAACAACAACAACAACAACAACAACAAAGTGAACAAACTCTAAAGATACTGGATCTACAGAAACTGGAAGAGTACTTCTCCTATGACGCGGTTTCTTTTGGAAGAGAAAATAGCAAACAACCCGCCAAGAGCCACGGTCTACGGAGAGAAGACAGTGTGGGGAGTTTTCGGTCAGGTCTACGGAGACAAGGCAGCGTCGGGAGTTTCCGGTCGGCTGCTAGCGGGGGAAGTCGACATTCACGGTGTTGAAGCGGACCCCAATGTTTATTCAGATATCTCATTTTAGCGCAACACGTGTAATTCTTTACTTGACCTGCGGCCTGTATCTCGGGTAGCAACTTCGATCAACATCGGGTTATCCAATTTTCGTAGTATGTACTTTGGCTACCGAGAAACGGTGTCTAGTATTTTCCTTATATAATAAGGCTGGACTCTAGTAATGAAACAAGTGAGCATATCGACATATCTACCATATTAGGTATGCATCGCATTGTCCGCTGGAAGCTGGATACGTTTACTTTGGTAGTTACTGACCCCC
Organism: Rhypophila decipiens; assembly: GCA_033297075.1. Lineage (NCBI taxonomy): Eukaryota > Fungi > Ascomycota > Sordariomycetes > Sordariales > Naviculisporaceae > Rhypophila > Rhypophila decipiens. Next base: position 6,791 of record MU858252.1, on the reverse strand, counting down.
TTGTTTTCCCGCGGTATTGATACCACCCATAAGCCAGGTCATCACTGTGGCTAAAGCAGCTGCCCTTTGTTAATACAACTCTCTTATCATTCCTGTGAGAAGAATAGTCGATTTATTATTATTTATTCCGAGATTCGTCAGTAGTACTTGTTCCAGACAGTCAATCCTTTGGCCCCCAAAGGGAGAAAGTGCACTTGTATGCAGTGTAACGTGAGTAGATGCATAAGAAAACAGGTCTCAGGCATCAAGTAGGCGCTTTGGACGGTTCTGAAAGTGCCTGATGGCTGCATGACCGGGTGAGGGGCTTCGCGATGAGGTGGCAGAATCTCGGCACAGCCACAGCACAGCCAGGATAAGAACACTGAACGACAAGATAACGGCTTCCTCCACTGTTTAGCGTCGACAAGCTCGCTGCGACAGTTTCTATACCTAGTATCCTGTGTCCCTGTTGCCGCGATTGTCAAAAGGATATCGCTGTTATTTTGTTATTATATTACCTCTTGTTGGGCCTTCGGTTGCCCGCACATCATCTTTTCTTTGGCTTATCGGTCGTGAGAATTCGTCATCATGGACCCGCTCTCGGCCATCGCCTCGGTGCTCGCCATCACGGAAGCATTCGGCGTAGGTGTCAAGACGCTGAAAGGTCTGGCCGATACGTCTTCCGAGTTCAGCGACATGCTGGCCGAACTATCGTCTTTGCAGGCGTGGCTTGACCAACTCCGATTAACGATTGATAACATGACCGTCGCCCAGGTGCAGGTGCCTTTGGATGTTCTAAGACGACTAGAGTTGGCCAGAGTAGAACTCAGTCAAGTTGTTAATGCCATGGGCGATATCCGAGTAAAGTTGATGGGCGATGAGAAAGAGAAGAAACTGAGCAAAAAAGGGGTGCCAAAGGTTTCCGTGATTACTTGGCAGCGTATGCGTGGAAGGATTCAGAAGCTCAAAGACAGGGCAAAGCGGTGCCGGGAGGAATTATCGGCCTGCTTGGACCTAGTTGGACTCTCTCAGCAGTAAGTCCAGAGTATACCGGGGTGATCGGACCCATTCACGATCTCTTCTCACTCAAAGTGCTAAGTGACTGACCACCATGGCAGTCTCCAGCAACATCAAACCAGCAGGGATATTCTCACCATCTCGCATACACAGTACTCGCTCATGCAGACGACGTTGGTCAAGTTTGAGCCACGGTTCAATGACCTCGAGTCCATGTTACTCAGAAATATGCCGACTCCAGAACCTCCGGTTATGGAGCCGTTGCCGGAAGAACACTGTGCTGAACCCGATTCGACTGACAAGAGTCGCAACATGGTATCATCCGAAAATGGCATGACTAGAATGGACAGAGAGTTCTCAACAACGCGTATCCAGGTACCCGTCCGACAGTTGAAGTGTTCTCGGTATTGCAAATGTCAATGCCACAGAAGCTCTGCCATCCGGACACCGTCGTGGTCACAGGCCCTTGTTGGCTCGATCATGCTGCAGTACAATGGAACTGTGAGGCTGGACAGCAGCCCTTGTGATACTCCAGGCTGTAAATCTGGCAAGGGTCGGGAGCTTAGAGTGGCATACGCTTTTCCTTCCTGGCTTACTCGCCGCGCCGTTCAGCTTTCGGCCTATTGGGGCTCGTTGACGGACATGGGAGCCAGTTTACACCTTCGCGTTCCGACCGTACGCCGGGCAACATATGGTATGAATTCTATCTTGTATAAGGAAGACATGGCTGGGCTGAGGGAGATTATTGCAACTCGCCACCTGTTACCGACAGACGTCAGTGTACACGGACGAGACTTCCTGCTGGTATGCCTGATTTCATAAATGTCAAGTTCAAGGGCACTTCTCCTTGTCTTGCCTGTTGGAGGAGGGTGACTAACTTTAAAGTTTTAGATTTGCCTCTCAAGACATTGCTTCCAGTCGGCATCATTCCTTTTGGATGTAGGGTTCAATCCCTCATCTAAGGAGCCCAAGACCGGTTGGGAAGTTCATATCGACACTTTTCGAGTCCCTTCTCTCCACCCAAACGCATGAATAACAATGTCACCTGAATCTGACGCCTGATAGGTCGCCCAAGCAATTAGCACGACACCTGTTACTGGAAGACAAACTCGGTTTGGGAATTATCCGCGACAAGTTGGGTTTCCAAACGTGCGTCAAAATAGCGGGAGATATAGAGGAACAGTCAGAGGTTTCAACTTTGACCAGAGATGCCATTCTTGGAATTGGCAATGTCAACCTCGAGGATGCGCTTGCTCTGGAGGGGTGCCGCGTCAACAAACCTGATGATGGAGGCTACTCACCTCTCCACTGGGCAGTCAGGTTGGACAAACAGGAGCACGTTCGGCAACTTGTCGAGTACGGGGCAGACATTGAGCTACCAAATCGATATCAGCATACTACCCCTCTTCGGCTCGCAGTATTTGGATGTCACCGGCAGATCGTTGCCTTCCTGTTGTCCAAGGGAGCCAGTACAGCTGCCCGGGACATCAACGGGTGTGGGATGCTGCATGGGTGCACTGATTCCGAGGTGGTCCGCATGTTGCTTGAAGCGAACGCAGACCCTAACGAAGCACAATGTCCCGGCAAACGCAGTCCTTTACATCACCTGGTGGAGGATTATCTGACAACCGCTAGATTGCTGGACAAAAAGCGCTGCGATATAGCACTCCAGCTTCTGCGTGCAGGGTGTGATCTGGAGGCTAGATCATCTGTGGGAAGTACGGCGTTACTCACGGCGGTGCGGTCGGGACATCATGAAATGACCAGATTCCTTCACCGACGAGGCGCTCGAGTTGATGCGATTGATAATGACAGCTACAACATACTCCACTATACCGCAAGCACGCAGGATCTGTCCATAATAGACTGTATTCGCTCACTAAAGATTGGGGGAATTGACCCGGATTGCGAGAACACTTTCGGCGAAACCGCAGTTGCCCACTTTAAGGGGAGAACAAGGCAACTGGGAATTGGAGACATGCGGCAAACACAAAGGAGTGTATTTTCCTTTTACGCCCTCATTTCAGAGATACGTTGCAGGAACCGGGAACTGAGCATGTTCCTGGAGAGGAAAGAACAGCTCGAAAGAAACGGCCATGTCAAGAACATCCGGGGGTGGTTGGGTTGGCAGTGGCAGATGATGCATGATGATCCCGAGTTCGCCTACGTTTGCTTCAACGACTACTATGACCAATATCCAGAAGACTTCATTTATGAAGAGTTGAAAGCTGATTACAATACAGATATACTCTTCGGTCGGCTCGATCAAGTTATGGACAGCCCAGGGATGTCCCAAGATGGCGAAGAGGATTACGTTGAGGAGTTTTTTGATGCCATGGAGTGATTGTCCCCAAGACAGCTCTCATATTATTCTTTATTTAGGAAACCCCAAACATAAACCGAATGGACCAGGCAATTGATTTTGACATCTTTCCTTGATCATTGCCTAGTAGTATCTCAAAATACATATTCTTCCAAACTTTGCTCAACCAACCTGCTATAACCTTACCCCTTTCCATTCCCCCTTTTTGACCCTCTCACATATCTCCAGCAGCGTCCTAGCACCCCATTCAAAATCCGAAACCTCGAGATAAATCTGTGCACTGAACCTCGTCCAAACATGTCCCCCAATGAAAAACGTCTGCAAATAGGTATCATAGTCCCTCGCACAAGTCCGATAAATCCACACCACCACCGCTCTGATATCCTCCTCCGCCACGTCCCCTTGCCCAGCTGTATCACCTTTTCTCACCACCGTAAGTGGTAACCGCACATTCGCAAAATTACACCGCCTCAGATTGCCATACCCAGTAATATCAGAAACATCCATCACCTCGGTGCCCAAAATCTCGGCTGCGCGGTTCCCACCTTGATACGCCAATCGGAAACAATACTCCCGAATGGCTTCCTCCCCACCACAGACCTTCTCCCGAAACTCGATAGCCGCCTCGATGCACGTATAACTCGAGCAATCGACCGTAGCAACATCCACAAACAAATTCATAAAATATTCCGACCATTTTCCCTTTTCGCCTCCTCGCCCTTGCCACTCTCCCGCAAAGATATTCCCGCCGTGCTCATCTTCCCTATCATGCCCCCTGACCTCGGGCGCCAAATACCCATGCGAAGTAGGCAGCGCCGTCTTGATCAAGTCCTGATTCTCAAAGGGGACATATAAAACCGCACAGCCCCTCGGCACAAACAGCCACTTGTGACAATTCGTAACCATGAAATCCGGCCGTACAGATTTGCCCGTCTCGGTCAGATCAATATGTCCGATCCCATGCGCCCCATCAATGAGACTCTTCACTCCGAGCTTTTTGCATTCAGCCACTAATGCCTCCCAGGGTACTCGAACCCCCGGCCCAGAGACAATCGTGTCAAATATCGCCAACCGGACCTTCTTCCCTTCTTTTGTGAGCCTTTCCACCGTTTGCGTGAAAAGTTCCACCAACTTATCATCGGTAATCGGATGATCAAGTTTCATCTCGACCAGCTCAAACCCCTTCTTCCCATTTCCACTCATCTCCTCCTGCACGCTGCGAAGTGTATTCCAACAACTAGGATAAATACTGCTCGGAAAAACCACCACATCATTCTCCCCATACCCAGGCAGGATATTCCGCAAAACGGTATTAATCCCCGTCGTGGCATTCGGCACCAAAACAATTTCATCGATATCCGCTCCCAAGAATGGCGCCACCAGGGAACGAGAATGGTGCAGTTCAGCAGGGTAAACAAATGTGCGGTAGACAGAGGGACGAGATTCAAATTCCCTGAGTTTTTGGATCTTGTGCTCGAGGACGTATCGGGGAAATGTCCCGTATGAGCCGTGGTTTAGGGGGTGGTAGGATTGTGCAAAGTTGAAGAGGGAGCGCATTGGGCGGCCGAAGGGGACTCGGCCTGCTGGTAGGACATTATCTGCGTGGATGGGGAGGGTGTTTGGGTTGTAGGGGTCTGAGGAGGAGGAGGAGAGGGTCAAGTTGGAGAGGTTGATTCTCATTGTTGACATGGCGTTTGAGTCGTCAGTTGAGTCCATGGCGGACGGTGGTGGTCCCATTTTCTTGGGAGTGCAAGTATAGTGTGTTTGGCCTGTTCCCTTTGTTGGTGTCTTAAAGAGCCGTGTTGTCTGGGGGTGAAAAGGAGGACTACGGTTGAGAAAAAGGGGGCGATGGTGGTGATATCAATAATGAACAACGCATCGGGAAAATAAGGAAGAGGAGAACGACCCGAATAACAAGCAAACTTCCCCGCTTGCGCCCATCCCGGTGACATCATTGGTCAGTCACGGGTCTTGGGCAGCAATTTCAACCGTTTCCTGCCGCTTGCCGCCATGCCGCGCCGCTGCTGTTTTTGCTGTTGCATCGGTCTTGCGCTCTATTCAGCTCATGCATAAAATAGGTCCTCAATGTCACCATTTTATCTAGACGAGCCGGTCTGGAACCGTCCCTGAAATTGGACCCTTGGGCTTTTGCTAGACTAAAAGCTGAATGGGTCCGGCAGGACGGCGCGACGGCCGGACAGATGGTTCGATAACTACCGAGTGTGCTAGAAATACTTCTCCTGGAATTCCTTTTTATTCGTCCCGCCGCTGTATACGAGAATATGATATTAATCGTCCAAATAAGTTTCAAATTCATCCTCTCCAAGCTCAGATTCTGGCTCCGAGTCATCCCTGATGCTCTTGCCATCCTCGTCCCACGCCATATCGTCGTCCAGCACTGTTATCTTGCCAGTCAAAACATCCAGCGATCGTATTTCAAACTGCGGGAGGGCATGACTTAGAATCCTTATCTTTCTAGGGGACGCCATCCGGGTTGCAAGAGCTTTTGCCTGCTCCTCTATCTCCGCCTTCAGCTGAAGAAATCCTCCTACGCCCTCGGAACCGCATCGTTTAGAGTGAACAGCCGAGGTTGCTAGGTCTGTGTTTGTGATCAAGCTTAGGTTGATGACCATCTCGCTCAGGTGTAGGGTGTTAGGAGAATCTCGCGGTTTCAAAACGTCTGGGCAGATGCTGCGCATTCGTACGTGAAGGGTCCGAAGAGTGCGAAGAAGGGCATTGATATGTGGGCAAAGATGATGGTCGTCCCCTTGCTGGCTGGGTGAATTCAGATAGCAGCCGGATAGGTCCAGAACTAGAAGGCGGAGATTCTCCACTGATAGGAGGGCTTGTATTGTGGCTGGCTGCGGATAACACCCGGGAAAGTTGGGGGGCTCATGAGAGTTGCAACTACAGATTCGTATGCGCAAGTTACATAACCTGGGAGACTGTTGGACGATAGTGGCAAGCTTGGTGAGGTCGTTATTCAGGGTCGCCACATCGTTCAACGCCCGGAGCCAGTAACCAGACGGCTCGTAAATGTGCTGTTGAGCATAGGAGGACGAGACGTGTAGGTCAATGTCTAAGGTTTCCACGCTTCTTTTGAGTGGAAATGGCGATTTATCACCCCGGAGGTGACTAGACTACTCAGCGTTTTTCGAGAAAGTGTGATATGTCTAAAGCAGGCAGGAAGAGCGAATTCGAACCACTGTTTGCAGACTGAAAGGCGGCCTAAATCTTGCTGGAAAAAGAAGGAGCCAATCTCATTGAAGATTTGGACGACAATCTCGGGTGGCAATCGTAAAAGGGGTATTGCGAAAGAGGCACCGAGTAACGCGAGCAGCGAGAAGTTGCAGCAGGAAGAAAGGACCTGGGAGTGATGGATGGATGGATGGAATTTATTTCGCCCGGAGGCACTAAGCCTAAAGGGCCTATGCACGCTAACTACATTCGGTTCATCCAATTCTGCCATTAC